>VZSR01003812.1:2702220-2712723 GCA_013398615.1 Brachypodius melanocephalos | reverse complement strand
AAAAAAAAAAAAAAAAAAAAAAAAGAAAGGAAAATGGAGAACAGAGTGGAACAGAGAGAGAATGGAGGGAAAAAGAACCACATTGCCCTACAAGAGCAGCTTTGTGATTCCTCCAGTAATGTTACTCTGTTTTGTTTATCATGAAAAGATCCCATTAATGCTTCAGCCCCATCAAACAGCAGACCAAGTTCATGAATGGCACCTATCAGAGCCCAGGGTAAATCCAATGATTAGAGGGAATTTGCCAAAGGGCCTTTGTAGCTGAGAAAAATGCCTACTCCAGAGAGGAATGCAGAAAATTCCTGGGAGGACAAGCCCTCCTTTGTTGGCAGTCCAGCGGTATTCTGGAGCAAATAAAGGCACACAAAAAATGGGATCTTAGATGCAATGAACATTTGAAGAAACGTTCAAAGACCTCCTTGAAACATTCACACCTCCCCCCTTTTCCCAACTGTACTAATTCTGTTTAGGATGACCGAATGGGCTATGCTCAAAACACTACTACTTTAGGATTACATAATAGAAAAGTCTCTGGACAGCAACAGCTTCACTTCGTTAGGTTTTTTTTCCTACTGCTTTTTCCCCAGCTGAAGCTTTTGTTGACACAAGCTTTTCGGGTCCAAATTCCCAGCCAGTGCAATTGCTACAGATCCACTGCAATTAAAGGATCTCTGCCAGGCTTACAGCAGTGCAGAATCTGACCTCAGATTCAGCCTGTAAAATAGAATAAATGCACCCAAACACCAGAATGGGCCTACAGTCAGTGGAGAAGGTACACGGATGCCTCCTCTCTGATTCATCTCATCTTGTGGGATGTCCCAAGTCTGTGCCAAACAAATATGCATCACCTCGCAGCTATGCAGAGGCAGCTAAGCCTGTGCTGTGGAATGAAGGATTTGCTTGGATAGATTCATTTTAAGAGTATAAACACACCCTGGCAGAAATTAAATCCACAAGATCGGACAAGACAAGCACCCACTTAGCAAATGAAAGGGATATGACATGTGGGTGTTGATTCACTTCAGACTCACCCGGTGGATGTTTTTTGATTCTCTTAAGTTAATAACTTGTTCATAAGAAACACATTTAAACCAGCAAAATTATACAGTGATCCAAAGAACTCTGCCAAATATCAGCAAAATTATATTAAAGCTGCAAATTGTTATATAACATTTGTCTGTATTTGCTCACCATGACCTTTTCAACTACATTACAGCAACACAGTTTTTGTATTAAAACAGCCCCAAACCATACTAGATGTACACAGACAACATTCTGTCTGCCACAGGCAAGGTTCTAATCTCACTTACATCAGTGTAAATCCAGCATATTTCCAACAATTTTACTGAACACCAGTGAAAGTGAGATCAGAGTTTGGCCCTATGCCTCCTTCAGTCTGTTTTCCTCCAGAGAAAACAAAATTTTTTGTTATTTCTTTGGTGTGAAAAATCAGATACAAATTTTATGGCTGATTTAAAAAACCTTATCTGCTTCTGAAATATTGAATTGCATAAACTGCATGTAATCCTCACATAAACACACTCAACAAACACAATTTCCTCTTTCCTCACTTCCTATGGCTCTGAACAATCTTAATGCCTTTTTTCCTCCACAATGTGCACTTAAACACAATGTTTCCTCATAAACGTCGTTAATTACTTTTATTTTATGTCCTGCATTAAAGAACTTGCTTAAAGAATATTCATGCAGATGGAAGTGGGCTCTGTAGGTGTATGTTGCACCTGTTTGTGTGTGTGCATCTGAAACCTAACAAAAGTATTATTTGCAACTTTGGAGGCTGATACGCCAACGCTTTTCAAAATGAGAGCAAATTGTTTGCAAAGGTGTTTCCTCTATTGCTCTGCAAATGCTATTCATTTCCCTCTTTGTTTTAAGTGACCTTTTGCTGGTCCAAGGGGGTTTATATTCATATGGCAGCACAGTGGCAGTGAAGGGATAAAGATCTGGGTGCACAAACCAAGCCGGGCTGTGCACAGCACCAACATATTCTGCGGTTAGAAAAAAAAGGCAGTCATATTAAAAGAGCTCTTCTCATTTGTTTTTTAAGGAATGAAAGCAACCAAAGCTTTTTGCTAACCCTAGATTATGCTTTCTCCTGAATATCCCCCCAAAGGAGCTGGTTAGGGAGCTCTAGCTTAACTCAGCATCAGTGGGAACACTGCCTCTGTAATGACTGCAAACTTGGTATCTCCTTATCCACAGCAAAGGGAGTGCCGGAGTCTCTCACCCTCATTCATGCTGGCCTGCTTTCTTCAGTGGGATTCCTCTCAGAGTAGGATCCCACACTGCTCTCATGGGTGAGCTGCTCTGAGAATGGGGCCTTGAGAACAAAAATGGCTTAAAAGGCAGACAGCCTGGGAGGGTTGTTCCACCCACTCTACGCCAGACCCAGCCTTAATGAAGACACTGAGTGAAACAACAGATCTGAAGATATATCATTCCTCTAGCAAAGTTATACAACACCTACGGTGAAAATTAAATGCAATGGGAAGTGCAGCTATTCAGCACCTTCCAAGGTTAGACAGTTGGCTACAGTGGAAAAAGAAACAGATTGATAGTCTCCCCAGCATAGTCCTTTAATTGCCAGCAGCTGCGTAAATCCTAGGAGCATCTTCTGCAAAATAAGTATCAACTTAAAAAACTGGTCATGGGAGAAGTATGCAAAGCCTGCAGAACACAGGCGCACACGTGTGCACACTAACCTCCTTCTGCAACCTTGATTTATTGAGCCTCTGCCTAGCAGATGGCTGACATTTTAAAGTAGCCTCCTAAAACTACAGATCTGTTTGTCTGTTTGTCTGATTATTTGTTTTCCATCCAAACGGGCCGTAACAACTTCAGCCATAATCCATTAAAATCCAGGCTAGTAGGGTAAATGGCTGTCACTGGAAGCCTGACTTGCCACGCTGCCATGGAGCAGTATGAAACCCTGGGCTCTTCCTCTGAAGCCAGGGTGACATCATCTCACACATGCTCCTTTTACTAGCTGATGTTTTGAGCTCCCTTCAAAAAAGTCCATGAATAAGGAAACAGAGATCTGTTCATTGTTCTGCATGGTCAGGGTCCCTCCCCCTGGGACAAGTTCCTTCTCTACCACAGACTTCCTCTGTGTCTTTGGGAAGACACACACACACACAGAGGCATTTAAAGATACGTTAGGAACCTAAAGGCACAGACAGATGTTTGCAATAGTCTGTCAGCCCAAAAACCTGGGTGTTAAACCTGCGCCGACACCTTGACTACTCAGATGCCCCAGCTCAGCCAGAAGCAACAACCTCTGGCACAAGAGGTGACAGGCTCGGGCAGGAACAATGTGAAACCACTCTGCATGAGATGGCTGATGGGTGAATAAGACAAACACAGACAACAGCATGCCAGTGACTTTTGCTACAGAGTTGGGCTGTTTAAAGAGGGGATTTGGTTCAGGAGATTATGAACTCTCCTTTCAATCCAAGGTGGACCAATTAACCACTACAAACAACTATTAAGTCCTAAGCCATTAAATCCTGTAGTGAAAAAAGAATTGAAGCGAGAAATAACTGACCAGCCTAGATTCAGAAGCTGGTACAGGTGAAAAGAGAAGTGGAGGCATTTTTGCACCCCACAATTTCAGGGATTGGTTCAGTTTCTTTGATAGTCTCTATAAGGAGTTAGGTTCTGCTCATGTCCATGCTTCTCCTCCAGTCTTTGGCAAAGCAACCAGAGCCCACAAGTTAAATAGAAAGGATGTTTGTCCAACAAACAAGAAGCAAAAACATTTACAGAGGAGAGAGGAATGGGCATGATGTCACTGCCTCTTTCTGGTTACAGCTCAGCATTGCCTCCTGGTTCGCAATTTAGACTTAGAACTGAAAAGGAATTATTTCAATTAAAACAGTGGTGTCAAGTTGGTATGAGACCATGGAGAGGACTATGGTTTATCAGAGCAGTTTCACAGTAGGGTTCTTCAAAGCCCCAAAGACACTGGTACCTCTCCTAAAATGCAGTGGAACCTCTGAAACCCTTACTGTAAACATCAGATTTTTCTTCCTCTTCTGTCACAGGGAAACTGGGGTAGGGCAGAGGGGAAGGAGGATCAGATGAAGTAGTTTCTGGTACTATAATACTCTCACAGAGCTGAACTTGACATTGGCTTGGCTTTCATAGCTGTGGCTGGTGTTCACACCCAGATTCATCTGCTCAGCCCAGCGTGGGAGGCAGGAGGAAGCAGTCACTGTCAGGGTCAGACAGAGGATGTGGTGATTGCCCCTCTGAGCTGCCCCAGAGTTCATCAGGATATGAATGTCTGTGCAGGAGTAGGCACTGCTTTCAAAATGAAATCTGGACAGTGTTAATTTATCGTGTGTAAGCCTGAGGCCTGAAATAACAGTTACCAGCATTTGTGTTTCTGTATACACTTTGAAAGTTCTGAGTAGCTGAAACTGGCTGGCTTTTTTCAAGAATCAAAGCACTTCTGACCTTCCTTTCAAATATCCTTTGTAAACATAGGGAGATATATAGGCACACATTTACTGGTTTTTTGTAGGGGGAAAAATGTAAACTTAACATGAAGTGAACTGGTAAAGAGAGGGCGGGGGTAGCTCTGAACACAAAAGGTCTTGCTCTATTTCTTAAAGGTTCTCCTGTACTAACACAATTAGAAAGTTCAGCTGTAATTTCACCCCTCATTCATACAGGACCTTGTCTCACCTTCAGCAGGAAACAGGGACTGAGTTAGGAGAGCCCGAATATAATAGACGTTTGTGGCTGTGTACCCTGCTGCCATCAATATAAATCTGTCATAAACACACTCAGGGAGGAAAAGGAACTTCTATACACTGTGGCCTCTACATTTTTGGATGCAAATGCAGATTTATGGTGCACAGGAAGAAATCACCCTCTAAGCTAACGTGGGCCTCGTGAGTGTGTGGGACTGTGCAGATTGGTGTTCCTCAGCTGTACTGCACTTCCACAGCTGCATTTGCAACCACCTCCTGCTGGAAAGAGGAGCTGGGCCAAAAGAAGGCTAAGGAGATGGTCTTGTTACGCTGGATTTTCACAAAAAACGTGGCCTACATAAGGAAAGCCAGAATTTTAAAGCTGTACTGGAACTGATGTATTACATGGTCTTCAAACCACCACCCTGCGCTTCCGTGCGCATTAAATGACATCTTCTGTTGTCTTCCTTCCTACGTGATATGTGAAAGAGATACGCATGCAGCCCAGGGCTGAGGGGCTACCCCACATGAGAAAAGGTAGAAGAATCCGGCCCAAAAGTCATCATGATTCCCATACAAATTTGTTCAACTCTCCAGCAAACTTCTAACTCCTGATAAAAACTAGAGCGTTATCCAGAAGGCAGCTACATCAAGTGAGTGGATCAAGGTGATTAGTATTCTGAACCATGGTATATTAGGAGTGTTTTTGCATAAGGGGGCCTACAAATGAAAGCAGTTTTGAGCAAATTGAAAAACAGCTCAGTGTCACGATTAATTAATGAAAAACCAAATTTTTCCAAGTCAGCCTAATAGAAGGCTTCCTACATGCAACCAGTAACTGATTAAGTGAGTGACTCAAGCAGTAAAATCACAGTTAGGTCTATTTTCTTCATCCTGGAAGGCCAAGTTCAATATTTTTCCTATGAGACATGCCTTACTATAAAAAGAATGTGATGTTTGAATGTGAATATCTCTGCTCTCAGTGCTGGCACATGAAGCCTTTCCTATCCCTCCTGCCACATTTCAAGAGTGCAGGATGAATCACAATCATGTGGTTCACCTCCCTGCCAAATTCTTTTCTTCTGCTACCACTGCGAGTTCCTCCCAGACTGCTGCCAGCAGTGGCTGTCCTCTAGCCAAGACCTTGGAGGCGAGTGTCAGCGGGAGAGACGGGACTCCCTCCCTTCCTCCCTCCCTCTCTTCCTCTTTCTCCTGTGAGGACACAAGCAAGAGCAGCTGGAGTTAGAGACCCGTAATCACAGGACTATCTAACTACATAGATGGTGGAGCAAGTCAAGAAGGAGAAAAGGAGTAAGAGGGAGGTTGAAATGGAGGGAGAGAGGGAAAGGGAGATGTGTGAGGCTGGCTGGACGCTGCAACCTGCAGACCACTGTGAGGTGGCCAAGCACCACATCCTCCCACTCTCTCAGAGACACACTGTTCATCTGTCCATCCTGCAGCCATCAGCACAGCACTGCTTCCAACCAGGCAGAGCTGTGAGGCTGCCTAACTCTACTGTGAGCTGTTTTTCTGTACCATCAGGACCCAGTCCACAGTGGCTGGCTGGGAGAGTGGGAAGAAAGGCATTATTATCTGAGATGAGTCTGAGGAACGTGAGCACATAGGTCAGATCATTTCGCTTTGCTAAAGGAGAGAAAAGAGGATTTCGTGTAATGCTGTTATGTGTGCCAAGTTCATGCTTACAGCTGAGACAAGAATAAATACATTTCACATGTGAAGGGGGTGGGGGAGCATGCTGCAAGTAAAGCACATGAGCTTCTGGACGCTTCAGCTAGCAGCAGACATGTACAGAAACTTGCAGATCCAAAGATAGGAGGTTTTCCTTCATTTCCAAAAGCTGTCAACCCTGTCACTGAGGGTTGAAGGTATCTTTCAAGAACAGTGAGCACCCTCAGCAAGGTGCATGTGCACCTTCACAGCCTCACCTGAGCTGGCCAGCCACCAGCTCATAAACTTGTGCCTTTAACAAAGGTTTTTACCTCAGCTGCAGAGATGAATGAGAGGTTCTCTGCCCTTCTCCAGGATTTTTTCTACTGGCATTGATTCTATGCAGAATGCATCCAGGAACTGCAGTAAGGTTTGACAATACAATCCTGAAATAGGGCTTTAAGCAAAAAAAAAAAGGTAGTGCACAACACTTGCAAGTTATCAGCTGAATGCACCCACTAGCTGCTATCAAAAAACTACAGCAAAAAGAATACAATGAATACTCCTGTTAAACAAAAGCAAAAAAAAAAAAAAAAAAAAAAAGAAAATCCATGTGCTCCTTAATGCAGAGCTTTCAGACAAAAGAACCCTGCCTTTCAGTGCTTTTCAAATAACTTGCTGATATTATCT
Organism: Brachypodius melanocephalos; assembly: GCA_013398615.1. Lineage (NCBI taxonomy): Eukaryota > Metazoa > Chordata > Aves > Passeriformes > Pycnonotidae > Brachypodius > Brachypodius melanocephalos. Next base: position 2,705,647 of record VZSR01003812.1, on the reverse strand, counting down.
ACCAGTGCAAAAATCAATACTCATTTTAGAGAAAATATTCCTTTTTCATATGAAGAATGACAGTGACAGCCCAGAACACTAGGCATATGAGCAAAACTGGAGATTCAGGATGTAAAAGGTTTGCAGCACAACTGAAAGCATCTCCACTGGGCCTTACAGATTACTAGCTTGCTCCTAAATGATTGGGAAATTATCAAGATGAATGTCCAGCCACAGGAAAAGATTTACAAATCTTTGATGTTTTTATTCACTTGAAGGTAATGAAAATGTTCTAGTTCAGTAATGCTGAATTAGCTTTATTATTTTCCCCAAATTATTCTGCCCTGATTCTTGCATACAAGAACTGTCTCGATCTCTTTGATGGCGCTACACTGATTTACACAGAGCTGAAACCTTGAACTTTTACAGCCTACCTTGTGCCATAAAGAATATGAGACTTAAAATGTGTACAGTAAATCTAGACTTATATTATTCTCCCAGGTTTGTTCATTGTCCATAAAAGCAAGGAAGGAAAAGCACACCAAAGGATATTAAACTCTGGAATCTCTGAGCTCCAGTGTTTTGTTCTGTGTATGAGCATTCCCACCCAGATACCCTTGGCTCAGGGACATCCCATAAGTGAATGTCCACCTTCCCCAGACTCTGCAGCTATGCTAACAATCCCCTTTTCTCTAAGCTCGTTCCCATACCATAATCTTTTTAATTAAATTTAATACCCACATCACATACCCATATCTTGAACTTTCCCTGACAAATGTTTTCAGGTAGGTTTTTCCTACCAGCAGACTGCCTCTGGGTCAGCTCAAAACAGGAACTGCAGGCACACAGTCAGGTTACTGACCACATGTTGGCTCACTGATGGCAGTTTAAGTGATGCTGTTTGCCTTCCATCTGCAGCAAGCTAACTGCACACATGTGGCTGGCTACTGCAGGTCAGCCAACAGGCAAAACCAACCATAGCTTCCACTCCTTTTCTCTATTAAATAGCACACAGAAATAATCACAGCTCCAACTGGCTTTGCAGAGAAAAGATACTGAACAAGAACATGTGAAACGCCCGGGGTCAACTCTTGCTCTTTTTCTGTAACATGAGCAGCTCATTGACTAGATTTTCTGTTTTCAAAGTATTCCTTACTAAATAGCTGAGGCAGAAACCGTTGGCTCAGCCCATTAAAAAAAGGGACAATCTTTGACAAAACTTGCTGCTAGTTTCTGAAACACCTTCACAATAATCTTTTCTCAAAATGCATTGTTTTTCTTGCAAACAATAGGAAAATATTGTGTGTCTTTTGTAACAAAATACAAACTCCTGAAACACACTTATAGCTAACAGAAACAGCAACGTCTATCAGGCAGGGAATGTAGCATTGGAATATGCCACCAATTCACTTTCTGCTGCCTAATTTGCTACATGGAACGACAGCACTCTCCTTTATACAATGCCCAAAAGATTTACACATCAGAAATATGGTACATGCAGAAGATATTCCATTTTTCACTCTTGTAAAAAGTACTTCCCCAATGAAAGGTCCAGAGGACCAGGAACAAAAAAATCAGTGAATTTAGAAGAAAACTATTTAAAATGTTGGTTAGTCCATTTTACATAAATGACTAATAATTTTCCCTAACTACATTAGTTTATTCTATTCTAGTTTTCACAAAGCTGAAAAAAAATCACTGTTACATGTGTCTTAATGAGAGAAAGCAGTATTTGTAGGTACCAATAGATTCTGGAAATAGAAGTGTCCAACCACAAGAAGATCATGCTGTTCATGTTAGAAATATTCCCTTCTATCATGCTTAATAGCAAGCTGCTTGAAAATATAACAGACTGATCTGAGTCTGTGAACTAAAGCTAGTGAGTGGTTCCTACAGGGTTAGCAGAGGGCACAGCACCTGGGGTATACCTTGACTCTCATGGTGATCACGTAATTTGGTAGTTCAGAATGAGTGGGTGGAAGAAAACCTGAAAGATTACTTTTCAGCAAGACACTCAGAGCAGAATTCAGTTCCAGTATCAGAAAATCCTACTACCAGTGGAGAAGGCTAGGACAACCCAGTTTCTATCAGCAAGTATATCTTGTCAAATCAACCCATCCCAAAATGATGACTACCTTGACAAAAAGTCTTTGTGGTAGGAATTGCATGCATATTGCCAGCTCACATTCAGCATCCCAAATGTCATTTCTTGGCTACTTCTCTGGAGGATGTTTTCAATTACTTGGCTGTTTTTCTTGCTTCCCTACCCTCTCTATTTCTCCCAACTATTATTCAGTCCCTGTAAAATTATTTCTATTGAGGCTGTAACTTGAGCATGAGACACATAAGTGTATATGCTGTTAGCACATGCAAGTTAATGACTCAGATTCTCTCATTATAGCCTGCTTATAAGATGGTTTATCATTTCCTGGTCAGACGATGTATCTAGTTTTCTGCCATGCCAAAGCTCAATTAAACCATCTAATCAGCTTGATCAGTTCAGATTAAGTTCATTCATCTCCACCTACATTTGGGTAGCAAGCACTTCAGGGTTTTCCTTCTGGTGTTGTTTGTTTGTTTGTTTTATTGTGTAGGTTTTTTTTTTTTTTGTGTAACAAAATAGCTATTCAAGTGTAGAAACATATGCCACTTTTGCTTTGGGCATTAAATAAATTTAATGCCTTTACTGCAATTGAAGTGGAAGGGAAGGTCTGGGACTCCGCTCCAAAATTATTCAATGAACCTATTCGTTAGCACACACAGCTGATGTGATGAGGTTGCTTTGTGCTTTGTTTTGTTGCTGGATCCACTACAAATACAAGCCATTGGCAGCTCAGTCAGCAACATATGAGAAGGGGCTTCCTCTCCTGCTGTAGTGTTCCTGGCTGTTTGAGCATGAATAGAAAAGGTGGATGGATGCCAATTGGCAAAACAGATAGAAACAGCAGTGCATGATTCTAATATAAGCAGCAAAGAGACCAAGCACAAAACATTTCTCTCTCTCCCATTGACTAAGGCTCCTCTTGGCAAACAGCAGCAGACTTTTTCATGCTTATTTCCCTCTGGTCAGGGAAGATAGCTTTAATTATGTAGCCATGCAAGGTAATACTGTACAGCCTCTGGCACTGTTGACTTACTAGGGTAATAAATAGAGGACTAGAGGACTGCTCAGCTGCTAGTGAGCTCACAGACACTCCTCATCCCAATTTTCAAATAAAATTCCACATAAGAGGCATGACTGGAGGACTACTCAGACCAAATTACATGCTCTGCAGAAATGCATGGGGAAGGGTGTGTACCTACAGGGAAAGGAAATGTGTCAACAGTAGTGACACAGTAATCCCTGCACATTTATGAAAGGCAGATTCACTAGGATTCACATCCTTTCTTCATCACTAGATCTTCATTAGCAACTGCATGGAACTTGTACAGAGTAGGGCAGAGGGTG
>VZSR01003812.1:2686169-2701997 GCA_013398615.1 Brachypodius melanocephalos | reverse complement strand
CTCTCTCTCTCTCTCTCTCCCTCTCTCTTTCTCTCTTTCTTTCTCTCTTTCTCTTTTTTTCAGTGTCCTGCAGGGTATTGGTAGCTAAAAAATAATGCAGACCAAGCCTGACTCTTTAACCACTTTGCAAGAAATACTTGCAGGGTTTTTTTCATAAACTATCGTTAAGATTATGATTGTTATTATTCTTACGACCGTGAGTATGACAATGACTATTACTCTTTGCTTTAAAGGATTCTCTGCCCACCCCAATGTTGACACTGGGACCAAGCAAAGCAGGATGGCTAATTCAGAGACTCTATTTCTGCTTTTTCTGGAAAAGGCTACTGCTGATTTTATTTGACTCCACTGACCCTAGTTTTAGAAAAACTAGTCAAGAGCCAGATCTCTCCATGCTTCTCATGACTTTGCAGACTCTTCCAAATCTCTTCCAGGCTGAAGAGTCCCAGCTTACCCAGTCATTCCTCACAGGGCAGCCACTCATATGGCAGTCTCCTCAGTCACCCTTTGGGCTGCCTTATGTTCTACCACTCACTTTCTAGCATGAGCAGACTGGAACCACCATGCCTTATTTCTAACAAGAAGCAAAATATCTTACGAACTCTAACTTACCTTCAACCTGGACGCAATAACTTGTAGGGGAGTTCAGCACACAGGGAGTCTAATCATAGGAAACTGTACCCTACAGCACAATAAGTGGTACCACCTTAATAAAATAGTTTCTCTGAAAGACAGGACGAATTCAAATACACATCTCTACTACTATCCTGTTGCAGTGGAAACCACTCCAAAGAAATAGTTGGCTGGAAAAAAAGGCCTCACTACACATATAGAAATTCCATGCTTTTTGCTTGGTAAGTGGGGAAGAACATTCAGGCTGGACTGACAGAGAGGGGAGAATAGTGTGTTTTTTTGATAACCTGAGTGATTTGGAAGTGCGTGTGCTTTCCTGTGGGAAGCCCCTAGCTCTGTCTCTAGTGATCTAAAGTCAGTGTCAAAGGTTTGTGAATGGGTTACAGAATCAGAAATGGCACCTCCCATTGTTAGCTGTCTACATTTTTTTATAACCACTTGCATACTTTTGGTCAACCACTGTAAAATAAACAGTCCTTCCCAAATGTTTTTGTTTTCTTTGACAGCACAGCAATAATTCACATGGAATGCTGCAGGATATAAAAGCACTTTAAAGCTGTTGTAAAGCTGCATTTTTATGATTTATGCTTGAGTGGTTTTCAAGCAACAAAGATGCCAGAGCTACAAAAGTATATGAAATTAGAAGATGTATCATGTGTGCATGTACATGATATAGATGTGTATGTGTGTGGGCTCAAATGGGAGACACTATTTTAAACAATTCTCATTTTGTGGGGAAGATCTGATAATTTTCCTGTGTCTTTGGAAAATGACTCAATGCAACAGCCAGAATAACTTCTGCAATTAAAATCAGATTAAGATGACCAAAACGCATCACTTCCAACATGAACTCTTAGGACCTCATGCTTACTGTGCCCCTGGAGTAGAAAAACACTCTCCTAACTGGTCATTCCCTCTGAACTGAAGAAGCATTTCACGGCAGGATCATTATATGCAAATACAACTGGGAATTATATTCCAGGCTAGAGGAGCAACCTGTGTAAATGACACCAGTGTCTGCTACAGCGCACTGCTAAGGAGCGAGTCTGTGTGACCACAGATGTTTCTGTCCACCTAGCATCACCCCATCTCTCATCCTTCTGAAAACTCTTGTCTCCAGCCTGCACAACAGAGACCCTAGATTGTGTTGTAGGAGGAACAGGAATAAGCTGTACGTTAAGTTTGCTCTTGAAGGCTCAGAGGTTATCGGTTTGGCCATCACACCTGCATTCCTGACAAACAGCTGGAGACCCGGAGAGGCCCGGCCCAGCTGAGAGCTTCTCCAGCAGAGAGCAGTGATACACTGTCAGTGAGCTCAGTGCTGCAAGGCAGGGCAGCTTCCAAGCTGGCGAAAAGGCAGAGCTCAAAACTGGCAAGCTTGCCAATATGAATGTCAGAGCAGCTGGACTTGGAGAAAAAGACGACAGTGTGGGGTCATCTGAAGAGAAAATCATTAAGAGCACCCAAAGAGGCAGTGCCTGAGCCAGCAGCCCCCAATTCAGGAGGAATACTCACATGAGATCAGAGATGCAATCCTTGCAGCATTTTGCACTGTAAGCCCAGTGCAGGGAGCATTGGCATCACAAACTCCATCCACCTTCAAATTAGTGTCAAATACTCTCTGGCAACCATTGTTCAAGTTGCATATACCTGTTCAAGTGACATCAAGAAGGTGCCAGGCTGCCAAAAGAACAGCACCTCTTAACAAACTGTGTTTGAAATGCGCTGTAAATGTGACCAGCTCAAATTATGAGCAAGGCAGGATTTGCAGGCAGAAACAGACTTTTTTATTATACCTGCCAGTGCTGACTTAAATATCCCAACGAGCTTGTCTCAGTCTTTCTCCTGTATAAAGCTGCTTCATGCATTACAAAGACAGGCTTAACATAGGCACATCCACACATCTGCCACTTCTCCATTTACACCCTGTGTGTATTTTATCTATATAGCCACTACCGGTAAATAAAGTCAAAATGCAAACCCCTCATAGGCAATAAAAGGTACTGAACATTAAACCACAGATTTCATTGCTGTGGTCCAGGCAGCAGGGAAGATGGCCTCACATATCCTAGCCCCAAAGGAAATGATTTGTATCCCTCGAAGAAGGCTTTCCCAGGTAGAAAGGTTTTCCTCTACCCCATGTGCTAGTAAAATAAACATTTGGCTTTCCATCTAAAGTTGCCAAAATATTTCATAAAGTGAAAGACTGGAGTTACCATTCCTATTTTACACGATGAAAACTAAAGCACACAAAGTACACTGTCTGGACTGAGGAATTGAAGCCGGGCAGGCAGGCTTTGCTCTGTACACTGATCTTTCCCAACCTGCTTCTAACCAGGACAACTTGCCACTGCTTTTTTGTCTGTCATAGGATCTTGGCTTTCTGCCTTTGCCACCTCAACATCCCTCACCACTTTACTCTTTCCCTCCTGTCCTGTTGACATCAGCCTGCTCTCTCCTCCCTGTTTGGTGCTCCATTTCTCCTCCACCCTCCTGTGAGAGCAGCATTGGTGGGGATGCTCAGTTCCCTGACTAGTGAGAGCTTCCTCATTGGGTGACAGAAGCTGATTTAAATCATAACTCATCTCTTCTGGCTTTGTGTCCACACAAAGATGTGCAGAGACAGACTGCTAAGTCTGCTAAGATACAAGCCTGCTCTTAACAGCAGAAAAACCCCACACAGCATCCAACATATCATACAAATTGTATTCTCTGAAAATCACTGTTAGCTCAGCCCTAATATCTGAGCTATAAGAATTTACAGTATGGGTGACGCTGGAAGGGACCACAGTGGGTCATCTGATCCAGCCTCCCTGCTCAAGCAGAGCACACTGCACAGGACTGCCTCCACACAGTTCTTGAGTATCTCCAGCAAGGGCAGTCTGTTCCAGTGCTCAGTCAGCTGCACAGTGAGGTGCGAAGTTCAGCTGGAAATTTCTGTGCATCAGTTTCTGCCTGTTGTCTCTTGTGCTATTGCTCAGCACCACTGAGAAGAGCTTGGCTCCATCATCTTGGCTCCCTCACTTCAGATACTTACAGACATTGATGAGGTCCCCTCTCAGCTGTCTCTTCTCAAGGCTGAACAGGCCCTGAACCCTCATCCTACCCTCCTAAGATGCTTCAGCCCCTTAATCATTTTCCTCTGCTGGGACCTGCTCCAGGAAAAGAGCCAGTCCTCCAAAATTCACCTTGCTCTGTGTATGCCATTCGGTAAATGTACCACCCCAATCCTTCCTCCTCCACTTTATCCTTGAATGCTCCACTTAGGAAGATGAACTGAGTTCTTGGTTCCAGAACCATTTCCTGAAGGTGGAACACGTTATTGTTATTGAGATCATTGCTTTGCTTCTGACAGGCTCCATAACAAGCACTGTCACAGACACGGTATCTCATCACTGTCCTGGGGGTCACTATCCTGAATGAAAACTTTAGCTGAACTTTTGGTGGGTTATTTCATATTTCCTCAACATTGTGAAGAATTTGTTTTCTTACTCATCCCGAAAGCGCAAAATGTCACCACAAGGGCTTGAGACTTTCAAGGACGTGCCAGTATCGGTATTGTATTGGTATTGATGAGCAGCGAGCTACAGAAAGTACCAATTAAACCCAGAATTTTTCCAGATCAGATAATCATCTGTTCCAAAGCTTTTTTTCTGCTATGTGCACAGCGGAGTGTAGTGCTTGTATTACACCTTCCAGGTACCTGTGAAGCCTCCTAAAGCTCTCTTGTTGAGAGGATACCAGGCCTACAGAGGCTGTCCTTGAAATAACATCAGCTCTCTTTGTAATAACAGTAACAATCAGAAGGGAGGTTGGACCAGATGACCCACTGTGGTCCCTTCCAACCTGACCCTCTGTGATTCTGTGATATTAAGCAACACTATATACTACACATTCATCCTGGCAATTGTGACCTCCTGCTGCTATGAGAGATTCTCTTTGAAGGGCTCCTACCCCAGGGCCATATTTTTGGGCAGCAGCAGCTTGGAATCCTACCCCAAGACTATGCTTTTGGGCAGTAGCAGCAAGGAAATGGTGCTTATCACACCTCCACTTGGGTTCCTCAGCCAGGGAAGAATGCAGGCTGCAGGGCTGGCTGAAAGGCTTGGGAAAGTGCAGCCCTGCTGTTTCATGTCAACATTCCTCCCCCTCTGCCTTTCCCAAGGTCTCGGCAGAAAATCCTTTTTTGTTCTTATCAGTTCAAACAAGAACAATGAATTCCTCAAGCCCTCAAGAATGTGACAAGGTGCCAACAAAGCCAACCAGGAAGGTGATGTATGGTCTATAGGCTGCAGCTCAAATAAATCACTTCACAAGCCCATGCTGCAAGGAGGGAATTCAAACAGCTCTACCCTCTGTTTCTAGTTCTCCCTTTCAGATATTCACCTACCAAGTACCCTGGACAAAAGCAGTACATGTGATACTAAAACACCTCATGCCCTTTGCTTTTATTACCAGGAATAACTGATTGAGCATCTAATCAAACCGAAATTACAGTGGTGTGCCTACATAGCCTTGTTCAAGGCAGAGTTGCAGTTTCCATTATAAACCTCTATATCTGAGTTTACAATTGCCTCACTGAACACAACTTGGTGCACAAAGCTGTCAGCCAGGGAGCAAATTTTTTTTAACTACATTCAGAAATAATTGTTTGGCTCTCTTAAAATCATACTAATGTTTTGTAAAAAAATGAAGTTCCCATATCTGGTTGCTTATTAGTATAAATCTTCCATTTTTACAAAGAAACACTGATCTTCTAGTCAACTAGTCAACTCCTAGTCTGATCGGGAAAATAAAAGAGTAATGACAACAAATTCAGCCATAAAAAGGCAGTCTAGGAGGTGCCTGTTCTGGGTCTGCAAGGATTTGGATGTCTCACTCCTTGCTAGAACAACATGCCTTCTCACCAGAATTCACATGATGCCTGACACTGAATAAATTACAGTTGTTTCATACTAAATTACACACATGATGGTGAAAACTCACAGTCCAGACACAGTGGCAAGCAAGTGTCTAAGGTGCTCAGCCCACACCTAGGCCCTTCACGAGCCAGAGACTGGAACAAAGCGTGCTTCACCTTGCTGTAAGCTAGGAGCTCCTCAGTTTGGTTTTACCTGTGCATTCCTACTGCACAGAGGCAGCTCCCAGCCCCATGCAGGCACACTGCATGTGCAGGAGCTGCTCAGCAGTGCAGATCACATGCACTGGCTGGTTCTCTGGAAGAGCCTGGATGCTACTGCTACCTAAATCTGGTCACAGAGGGAAAACTTTCTGGAACAGCCATCCATGATTCTCCATAAAACTTTCTGATGTACCACTAAGGTTGTAAAACGAAACCAATCATTGAAAAACTAACAGATGTTTAAAATGGTTCACACTGTGGACCCTTTTGTTGACCTGAGACTTGCATGTTCTTCATGGGGTCAGCTGAGTGTGGAAGTAGCACAGACTAACTGCAGAAGGGGAATCCACCTGCCAGAGCCAAAGCACCCCACGGGCAACAATCCTGCACCACTGTCCTCACCCGAGGCAGAGGGAAATAAAGGCTTACAGCTTGGCAGTGTGGACCTGTCATACCCCCTCAAACCTGTGCCTTACCTCTCTGCCCCAGGTGTAGCTCCAACAGGATTTCCCACGTCTATACAGTTCAGTGCTGTCTGCCTGCAGCTCCTTGACGTGACCATGATATGGAGCCTCGTTGATGCAGACAGCATCTTCATCACAGATGGATTTTTGCTATTTTACATCAACTCAGGAGATGCACTGCTTGGCAAACATCCCAGTACTGTTCCTGCTCCATCACCTACCTCATCTACACCCTGCCCCACCAGTATACATACCATTGGGAAGCCAGCTGCAACAGGTACGCTAAACTTGTGCATCCCTGTCCTGCCTATGTATCCTCAGGAAAGAAAGTACCACTGGATCTCCTCATACTCAGATGTCCTCAGACTTTGCTGGATTTGCTAGGTCAAATTTGTATGTACTTGCCATCTAGTGAATAAGAAACACAGTAAGGATGAAGAAATATATCTGCCTGATGGAGCACAACGTTTTTCAGATGAACTTTTACTGCTTGTGTAAATAACTGATAATGCACCCGCAAATGGGCTGCAGAGTACTGAAAAAGCTGTGACATCTCTGTGATGAGAAATCTGAAATGAGAAATCTCTGAAATGAAGACTCTGTAATGAGTAATCTGGATTACTACATTTTTCCTAACAAATGGGTAGAGTGGTATTGTGTGTGGCTCCTGCCCACGGCTCACCTCTTAAAACGGCTTTAGTTGAAGCAGGACTTGGTCCTCCACCTTTAACAGACAGACTTGTACATAGCTGAAGAAGCAGTTTTATTTAACTATGCACACATATGTCTAAAAAAAGATCCCGGCCCTAAATTCATATTTTGTACAACATACCAAAGCATTCAAGTAAGTAATTTATACGCTGGGTGGAAATGGCTTATTTGGATCTGCTGCGAATGTCATATGGATGAGGAAAATGTCCTCTTCAGAGATTCCCATGAAAAAATTATTCCAGAAGAATGGGAAGTGTTCCCTTCTGACATTCACCTTGCCACTTGTACTGACTAGAGTAGTACTTGTAGGCACAGATCTTCTTCATGAAGAAGAATACACTTGGATGATGTCAATTAAAATCATCATTCCAGAAATGTAACATTTCTGACAGGTGAGGTATAGCAACAACAGCGGTGAGACATGGCACAGAGCCCAAGCTCATTTCCTGACACATCGTGATCAGGCTGAGCTCTGTGCTGCTGCCTTGGTGGGACTTGGTAAGAGGCAGAGAATGGAGGAAGAGAGAAAAGGTTGTGCTATGGGGCCAGCAAGGTAGGTTATGAAGGCAACAGCTGTGGCTGGGAGTGGACAGGATGCTGAAGAGGAGAGAGGGAGGCAATGAAGGCTGATAGAGGAACAATTGGGAGGTGCCATCTTGAAAGACTGGGGCACTAAATTTCCTGATGGGTCCTGTACCCGGTGAGTGCCTGGTACTTAGTGAGTTTCTTAAACCCTCAGATGCAGAAGCCAAATGTATATCTAAAAACATTAAAATACATCACCATTGAATTCTTTTTAAAGGAAAAGTTCAAAATCCTGAAGGCAAATATAAATGCAGCTCCCCTTTTAGGTCTCTTACAGTTTTCAGCCATTCTCATGGTGAATACATTCTTTTTGAGAAGAACTTCTGTGCAGAAATTACATACAAAGGGCACCAAGGTACCTTTCAAAAACACATTTATAGGTTTTACACAGGACAGCTTTTGATGTTTTAAGAGAAATTACAACTAAAGGGCAAAGAATAACAACCACGGAACGTAGTTCGTACATTATCACTATACATTTACATTTTATATTACTTCAATGGCTCTATTTGCTCTACAGTCTGCTGGCCCAGCTAAATGGAAATTACAAAAACACAGCGCCCTTTCAAGTAAAAGATATCATTTTATTGTACTCAATTCCCTTTTGTCTTTTAGTTGCAATTCAGAATTTACTTAATTGTTAGTTAAGTACACCACATAAAGATAAAAAGAGCCTAAACTCCCCTGAAGTTAGCTCCAGCTTTCTCTTAAACTCCTTCTTTTTCTATATCTACCTTGAAGAACACTGAGAGCGCTTTAGCTAACAGACAGTATGTTAATCTGTTTCACATCAACTGCACAAGGTCTTAACACGTATTACAAGCAGAGATGCTCTGTGGTATCCCCTACTCTCAGCTTGACACAAACCTCCCAGCTCAAGAAAGGCTCCAAATGGCAAAAAACCAGACGTCATAGGCTGGGGTTGAATTGTAATAAGTAACCTCCTATCACGAACATTACCTCCTACACCTAACATGGGCATATTCTGCTGCAGCATCTTACTTAAATAAATATTTGCATAGCAAATGAATGCACATTTTAATTATAAACAGAAGATGCAGTATGGGTAATTACCACCTTCCCCTTCTGAAATGGTGTCAAACTGACCACCTAGCGAAATTACAACTCCAAAGTAACATATTTTTCATGTACTAATTTTGTGGCATCTGTTAAGGGAGAAACTAATTTTCCATGTGACCTAAATAAGCACTTTCATCTGAGGGGAAGGGGGATGAATAATGGAATCCTGCTTGTTGCCAGTTTGAAATCACTGTGCTCTCAGATGGACTTCCTTCACTGACAACTGACTGTACTAAGCACCTGGAGCTCAGGGACCTCACCAGGTTTCCAAACAGTTGGAGCAGGGCTGCAAATGTCTCTTGTAATGATTATGAGTGGCTGCTAATATGGTATGCTTCATCCTCCCAGTTACAGAAATGCCTTGTTTAATTGGTTACTAGTATCCTGTTATTAGTAAAATGCCTGCATCCTCATTCAGATCTTAAAAACTATTTTTTCTCTATTACCTCTTTCCTAAAAAGATGAGAATGGGCATTTCTGTTAAACTATCAAGGCCACTATCCCTTTGGAAATGGGGGCAAGGTAGGGAAGAGTGTACGAGTAAGATGAGCACATACTGGTATTTCCCATAATGGTACCTCAGTTTTCAACTATTTATGGCTCTGGGACTTCCTGAACCTAAGCTGTGGTATTGAGCAGCTCAAGCCAAAAATCACATTCTTTGAACCTATCCAACTAATCTTTGAACTTCCATAAGAACTTTCAGTTTCTGCAACACAAGGTGTTTCAATATGCCTTGAATATGACACAGCATCTTCCTTTGTTTCTTTCAGCCCTAATAGGTACTATTTTCATTAAATGACTCACAGCTCTGCTACCACAAGAATGAATAAACATTTCCCTTTCTCTGTGCCGCTACTGATTTGTGAGATTCCCTGAATGCATCCTACCCACAATCATCTTCCCTTCTGGCCAAAGAGCCCTGCCCTGTTAGATTCATCACCTGAAATTCACTCTACACCTCCAGCTGTTTGGGTTAGTAATAATTCCTGTTTGTCTGAGGTCATGCAACACATGCAAAGTCACCCTGACTTTGCCCTTTCCACCTCAATGGAGCTGTTATGCTTTTCCGATGATAGTGTGAACTCGGGCATCCTAAAAATCCAGTATGCCGTTTCAGCACACTGCTGAAGGAAGAAGCCTGTTGCTGTCTCAACTTCCCTGTGTCAGTCACATAACTTTGCCCCAAACACGGCATGAACTATATAACAATGGCTTGAAACCTGGCACCAACTGATTCCTTTTGTCTCTTTCCTCTGGCTGTTTGATCACAACCCTTTCCTGTGACTGTACAGACCACAGCACATTTTGGCAACAGCTGCACTGGAATTCCCACACATCAAATCTCTGTCCATCCCTGTAAAATATCTGCTCAACTGCAACCCTTCCTTGGGACCCCTGACTTCCCCAAAAGTCCCATCTGCAGAAGGCAGGGCAGAACTGGGGACAGGTATGCAGGTTTTATCTTGATCGCTTTATCGGTCTACAGATATTAACCAGAAAAAAAAATACACCCTGTGACTGTTTCACTGAGTTACCAGAGTTTCCAAGACTCCTGTCGAGCATGAAGAGTATGTATTTTCACTATTTATTTTTGTTTACGGTTCCTTTGCTTTTCAATCAAAGCTATATTAGTTTTGCAGCAACCCACCTTTGCCCTGAGCTTGTCTAAATTACTCCTCACAACATTCCAGCTGTTTTGGGAAACCAAGATCTGTCAAATGGTAACACAGTCTTCCTGCTCTTAAACTGTCCCCTTCAGCCAAAGAGACAGAAGCCTGAACCAAAACACAGCAGTGCAGTAGGTATTTTCTTGCTACACCTGTATTTATTACATCTCACCTCATGCTATTGGGATAGAATTCAGTGAATCCCAGTGTAATTTCTACCAAAATATTACCCGAAATTCAGCATATGTCAACAAGTCTTTCTGTGTAATAAGTACACTTTATTATTTTTATCTAACACTCAACATTTGGAAATGTTTGAGTATTAATACAATAAGCTTTTCACCTACAGAACTTATTTGCAGTGTGCTAAGTAAGGGTTGTTGTCTCACACGGACACACATACATGGGTGCATATATATGTAGGATAATAGAAAAAGAGATATAGATAGGTTGTTATGGAGTTTAAGATGTGCTGTTATAGGACATATCATCCTATACTCATGTTCGCTAAAAATACTAATATTTCCATTTAGTGCTCAGGAAACTTCTCCAGTAGTGCTCTGCCATATACTGGCATATCTAAAGTAGATAAAGAACAGACAGAAAACACACAGAAACAGCTACAGTTTCTCTGCATATAACAGAAATTATAATCTTCATTTGTGTCACAAGATATCAAAGTTGGGAGATACAACTCCAATATAGGGGTCCCAGATACTTCATAGCCATCAAAACACACATTCTTTACTGTAGGATATGTTAGAAACACTGTTTCAGCTGAAATTTCTTATTATTTAAATATTAACTATAATATAGAAGCATACTGAACTAAAAATTAAGACCTTAAGAGCAGTGAGTCAGAATATAAATCTATTTCTAGAGTGGTGCCAGCTCAGACAGCAGCTAATAATGGTTGCTGAGGAAAAAACACGTGGCAAATATGGAATGACATTTCCTGCATTTTTAAAGTGGGAGATGGCATTAACTCCACTGAGTTTAAAAACACTTTCTGTACAAGGCCTGTAAAAATCCTTTTTCTATATCTTACCTTTTTCTTTTGATTTGTCTAACAGTTTTGTAAAACAATTTACACAACTGAGATGAAGAACTTCTATGATAATGAACTCAACAATTTAACAGTGTTGTGTGAAAAAAACCCCTTCTTTTTGCTTGTTTTACCTAAGTAATTTCTGTTGGTCTTCTAGCTGTTATACTTCAGAAAACAAAAAATAATTATTTTCCATTCACGTTCTATACAGAATTAATTAGATGTACAGGTCTAGCTCCTACTTCTTCTTAGTTTCTCTCCTATTTTCAGTTGAGAAGACCCAGGCTGCTCATCTTCCCTTGTCGGAAAATAATTCTGTACCTTTGAACAATCTAACATCCATCTGCACTTCTTCAGATTCATTATTATATGGAGTGTTCAAATCCATGAAAAATCTAAGTGGGCCCCTGAGTTATCCATGCCAGAAGTAAGCATGACATTTTGTCCTCTTTTCCTTTTGTAACAATTATTAATATTTTATTTCTTCTTCTGGTGAGTGCCATCACAAAACTGACATTTTTCAAGAACAATTCATCATGACTCCAAGTTCTCTTTCCTGTTTGGCAATAGCTGCCTCAGGGCTCCCCTGTGCAAAGCCAGAGCTGCTTCTCATCCCTTTGAACACAACACAAGCCATTGGCTGTCATTGCATTGCCAGGCCTTTCAGTACCAGGAGTTCCTTCTTCATCTGCTCACCATCTACTCTTGTATTAACTATTTTTTTTTATCATCACCAATGCATAACTTTGCACAACTAGTTTCAGCGTCATTAATTTTGATCAGCATAGATCTTATCACAAATCCTGCTGGAAATATGAGGGTATCTCCTCTCCACTGTCAAAATAGCCCAGGAAAGGACCTTCTCTCTCACTCCCTGACCACTTAACTCCTTTAAGGCACTCCATGAATAACACTGAAATTAACTATTCTGGAAAAGAAGACACATCACATTGATTGAACCATCCTGAGCCACATACTTATTAGTTTTCTTTCAGAGAATTCCAACAGGTTTGTGACACACAATTCCTTTATAAGACAAGTTTACTGCTTTTCCTACTTTTTTTTTTTTATCCTATCAGTATTATACTTATCCAAGACTCTACAATTTTTTATCTTCTATAGCTTACACCTAATTGCCTGGAGTAGTGATCAGACCTATTGGCATGCAGTTCTGGGATCTCTCTTGGTGTCCCAGTGGCTGCCACCACCTTCTCTGAGGCTAAGCCACCTGCCCTATGCTCTACAGCTAGGGCTTTACTGGAGGAAGTTCAGAAATTTCATATTTCCATTTGATCGGACTTCTTTGGAGAACAGTGTTTGTTCCTGAAAATTTGTCTCTACTGATTTATTGATCTGCTTACAAACTCCTTCACATGCATTCCAGCTGTCCTAGAATTTGTGTCTTTCTACTACCTTGGCTTTGCCTTACTTGAGCTCTTCTTTAATTGTTCAAGATTCATTCTCTCTATACACTCTTCAATGACCTCTTTTTTCCACCATGTACTAAAATGTTTTTTATTAGTACTACCAAGTCCTTAACAGGTTATTCCTCAGGACCTTTTTAGTCCTCTTTCATCAATGCTTCCCATTTAACAATGCTAACGTAAATTTTCTTTTCTCCTTCATTTGAACATGACTTCTACTTTCTACTATTTATTTAACATTTTCCTGTCCACTCATCTCCTTAAAAATGGCAACCTCTTCATAATCCTTCTAAAGTAATTTTGATAGTTGGCATATACATACTTGGAACGTTTAAGATGTCTGTAAGCAGTCTTCTTGCTGAGTGAAAGTCGCTTCACCCTACTGACCCTTCCTTTTAACCTCAGTGTTGTATTGTGTCTACTTATGAACTCAGACATGACAATGGAGAAATTATAGTGGAGTAGAAGAACAAGGATGATTTGGTAGAACACCTTTGCCCAGTATGACTATGACTGGATGAATTTTACATATGGTCTTTTTACATAAGAGAATTTGAGGTCCCTTTTCCAAAGGACAAATAAAATGCTCTTTGCTCTGGAATCGTGTGCTCACATACAGACCCGTAGAGGAGTGACTGAGTATTGCTGGGCTTTGCACACTGGTTGACTGCCTTCCAATTAAATAAGTTCATGGCATCAAATTCAGCTCCTCGTGGATACTATTTCTCAGTTCAGTACACGTTTTTGAGGATTTCAGAGAAAAGTCTCCAGAGCCTGTATTTAAATCTACCCTTCAACAAGTGGAGCAGTGTAGGACAACCTGCAGCTCTTCTAGCCATGATCAAGTTTTTATTTCCCTGCAGAATACTATTTCAGAGGCCATTTATCCATCACCTTTAATTAATACCATTAGTTTCGTTAAGATGTCTATATTCCAAACAACTGTAGTTTTTGTCAATACTGTTAATCACCATTTTAGGTCATTGTTTTTCTACATTAGTCATATTTGTTAGGTGAATATCATCGTATTTCTATATTTGTTAGATGAATATCATCATTCACCTAACAAACTGCTTCTGCTCATAGAACTTAGAACCTTTGCCAAAAGAACGTCAGAGTAACACAGACCTCTAGATTATTTTAAAACTTTAAACCGTGTCTACAAATTTTTCCGTGGGAATAAAAATCCACAAAAGACAAAAGGCATTTTGCCTGGTTTTGCCTTGGATAGTAATGAAAGGAAATTACAGAATCAACACTTCAGCACAGAGGCAAAGCTTTCTTTAACTTTCATTTCTTTAACACGAAGTCTCATCTGTGGAATGCTCAAACTGGAAAACTGCAAGTCTGACTCAATGTCAGACTCAAAGCCCTTAATTGTAATTAGATGTGAAAGTGAGGGGTATCTCTACTATACTTCCTGTCCCAGAACTTTAAATGGAACATATGGCACAAGTGGGTGGAGAGCTTGTATGTGAAAACACAGATAGAGTTTTCTTTCAGAAAAGACCATGAAGAGTAACTTACTGATCAAATGATGGTAGAAACTCACAGCATACCAGATATGGTCAAGGAATGTCAGCGTTTTAGCAACTGTTGATTAGTTACAGAGACCTAAACTTGCTTACAATTGTTGCTTATCCGGTATCCATTAGGGTTAAACACACTATAAAGAATCAACCCATCTCTCTTGAAAGGGAAGGAAACAAAACTGGAAAACAGTATTTAGACTGTTAGTCAGCCTTTCTAGCTGATACTATTAAGGGACAGAAATACGTTGCACTGTTGAGTACCTAAGATAGGAATGCCATCTAAACACCCCCTGAGCAATACTCATGTGTGGTTTGCTGGGTGACAATGCTTGAACAAGTTCTGAGTTATTTCCTTCACCCCTTAACCAGGGACACTAATGACAGAAATATTCTGTCTCATTGCTCCTATATAGAGCTCTCCTCCTACACCAACAATTTAGTCAGAGGGCAGGTCAGTGGGCAAAACGTGCTCATGACTACTTCCTTTGCTTCGGAAACACTTGCCAAATTGTAACGGCAAAAGTTCTGCATTTGCCTTTTGGGCTGAGTGGTCAGAGACTCTGGAAACAAGCCAACGTGCAGTGGGACAGTTCTGCTGACCACACTGAGCTCCTGATCAGGCTGTGAGCATTGTCTTCAGGATTGCTCAGTACAGCTTCCCACACAAATAATCTTAAACAGTGGATAGCTTCACTGAATCTCCATTCAAATGCACAAGTATAAACACAAGAATTGTGTGAGCTTTACTCATAAACTATAAGGCTTCCTCTAGAATTTTGCCCTTTTTATGCCTCTCAATTTGTAATTTAATCCATCCCTCCTCTGAGCTTCCCTTCCTCATTCTTCCTTAAAGTTTCCTTAATGTCACAAACCAGGAGTTTGCACTGTGGAAGACTCCTCACCTCATCTTGTCCCCTGATTGCAGGAAAGCCCAGTGATTTTCTAATATATTTTTGTGCAATGCAATGTAATCTCTTGCTTTTTCTTATCCCCTCTGGCTTTGCTCCACTTTTCCTTTCTTTTATGTTGTACAGTAGATTACAGACTATCTCTCTTTCCATTTGTCCTTAGTGTCTGTTTCCTCTTTCCTTTTCATCCACCTGTTTTTTCCTCTTTTTCTTTCTGTGATGCCTTTTCTATGCTACGCCCGCATTTTCTCTTTCCCTGCTTCTCACATTAAATCTTTCCCACTCAATTCTATTTTATCATCCCATCTTCATACCCGAGGGCTCTGTCTCCTAATCAAAGACATAGAGGAAAGAGCCTCTGGAACCCCAAGTAGCACATTGATTACTTCTACACACTTTTCTCAGGTTTTTAACTGTCTAAAGAGTACAACAGTTTCTTTGTCTATCCTTTCAGCCTCTCTTTCTCTGGAAGTACACTCCTGTTCACCCCTTTTCTTTTTGTGCATGCTTAGTCCCACTGTCCATTGACTTTTCAGACCAGTCCTGAAATCACTGTCAGATGCTCTTTCTTACTCAACTTCTTCTCAATCAGATTTTTTTTCCCTGTTTCTGAGAAGAAACACAGATCCAAAGAAGAAACATAAAGAAACT
>VZSR01003812.1:2653623-2686069 GCA_013398615.1 Brachypodius melanocephalos | reverse complement strand
GGAAAGAGAAGCATGCTTTCCTACGGGGGGAAATGTCTCACTGCTGAACTAGCTGAGGCAGATAGAAATTCACTAACAAAAAGAAAGTGACCCTATGATCCAAAGAGAACAGAAGCACCAGAAAGGACATCACAGACTTCTCACATTCTCTTTCCCCATAAATCTAAGGGGAAACTGAAGCAGGGAAATATGGCAGACATTCATTACTTTGCTTAGGTCTCCAAAAGCTAGAACATCTTATGACACTTTATGTTTACAAACTCCTATATGTCCATTTTCTTTCATAAAGCATGTGATGAGAACATCACACTGCCAGCAGGATTGACTCTCTGGGATATCATGAACCTGAGAAAGAGTGAGGGGGATCAGTGGTTGCAGGAGCCATCTGGCTTCACATCTGTGAAAAGCCACAGCTGTAACACCAGGAGAGACTCAGGCAGACCCCGAGACAGTGCTCTAGGTACCTTCCTCCACTGAGAATGTGTGGGACTCACCTGTGGCAGCACCAACACAACAACCCAGCACACCTCTAGGGGAGCAACCGACAGGCAGCAAAGGGCAAAAAAGCATTTCAGATACTGTTCTGCATATTGACTCCCAAAGCCCTGATGGAAAACCTCCCCAACTTTAATTTCAAATATCTTTGGATCGTGAATTCCATTACTGTTAACAAAAATATCAATAGCAGCAAAAGGAAAAAAACCCTGCAAAGGTAGTGAACAGAATAAATCATTGTGTCTTTGCTACTGTGTTATGCATTATACTTTAAAAGAACATATTTTTCTATTTTTTTTGTTGTTCTTTTAGAAAGATAATACTAAAGAAACAAACTAAACTCTATAGGCTGCATCAAATTTCTACTATAATCCATCATTAATGACTTTCCAATGAAAGTGAATTTTCAGGCCTGCTTATTCAGCATATGCAGAAGTCCTCCCTGGGAAAGAAAATCACAAAAATCACTGAAAAATAAGTACTGAAAAGCAACTACATATCCATGGGGGGGAGGGGGGCAGTTTCTGCATTAATTTTATGACTCATTAATACTAGTGCATCTGTTCCTGTTGTTATACTCATTTTTAATACTTAGAAAGTATTTTAAAGACATAAAATTCTGTTACTACTGTGTGAAGGAGGTGATTTTAATTGCAACAGGCTAAGATAGCTTGGCAGTACTTCCGTCTGACCTACAAATGCCACTTTAAAACAGACAAAACCAACTTGGAAGTCTGCCTGAAGGGAAATGGTTTTCTTGTGAAAGACCTTGTCAAACATATTAAAATCAAAGTTTGGGACTTTAGCTGAATAAACAGCTTTTATTGCTTAGCTCTGCTAACTGCACTCTGGTACTAAGGAGACATTCGGTAGTAATAGCAAACTGACAATTTCCCATCAGCACCTCACGACTGTTCACAAATCTCCACTGACCACCACAGATGTCAGTGTTAATAAAGGTCAAAATTACCATCTATCTACATAATCTCCTGTAAGAGCCATGCTGTAAAGGATCAACCAATCTAATTGTTTAATGTATTTGCAAAAATCTGATTAACCACACTAAAGTCATAGAAAACACTTCCACAGATTTTAAATACTTGATTCAGGCCTGAGAGGTGAAGGTACAATAGGTTCTTTATCAAATATTTTAGTCTGATATTAAATTATTTCCATTCCTTTCAAGAGTACATTAGCTGACTTATTAAATCGACTAGTTACTCATTTCAAATTACTTCCTCAGTTTGTGGCACTAGGAAATGACTCTTTAACAAGTATTCTTGAAAGTGTATCATTGCTCATTCACTTGGTAAGATAAGTTCATGCCTTTTAAAGCAGCATATCAACTTGCAACTTTTAAAATAAAACTGAGGCAGCAATTAGTACTATAAGTATGCAAACAAGTGAAAGACAGGATTGTTCAATTTTGATTATCTACCTAACCTTAACTCTTCTCACTAACCCTGCCAAACATTTACCTTTCATATTTGTTTTGTAAAGTGCTACACTATCATTATTTTTCCTGAAAGAGATTAGTTGCTGTAAAACTTCCTTCTCCTAAGCACTTCAAGAAAACCAGTGCACATACCAGTGAACCAAATGGAAAAGTCACAGGGAGCTGAATGCCACATGTAGGACATGCCACATTAAATGCATCCCCCGCTGCATGCAGGGAGAGTAAGATTGTCTGCAAAACAATTAAATATTGCTCTTAGTGCATTCAATACATTTAATGCACTTTGTACATAACATTCTGTTTTATTTATTTCATAATTTAAGGATTTGTGTCACATAATTTTCTATTCAGAAAGACAACATTTTGGTGACAATGGACCCAGAAGTAATCATTGATCAATGGTTTTGTGTAAGACTTC
Organism: Brachypodius melanocephalos; assembly: GCA_013398615.1. Taxonomy (NCBI): domain Eukaryota; kingdom Metazoa; phylum Chordata; class Aves; order Passeriformes; family Pycnonotidae; genus Brachypodius; species Brachypodius melanocephalos. The sequence continues at coordinate 2,683,700 of VZSR01003812.1, read as the reverse complement.
AGGAGCAAGATGGACTCCTTTTTTGGTAAGAAATATGAAATTAAGTATCTTTGCTATCACTAGGTACAATGATGCCTTTCTCACAACCTGCAGGTTGAACTTAACCCACAGAAAACTCAGTCTCCAGACCTGAGCATACTCCCCACAGAGCTGGGCATCAACAGACAAAACATAGCCTATCAGATGGAGTCAGAAGGTTGGCCAGCTCTCTTTAAACAATATCCCTCTATACAGTTCAGATTCAAATATAAGCTATTTGAGGATAAAGTAAAAATCACAATTAAAAAGAGAGAAAGAAAAATACCACCATTAAAAAGAGAAAAAGAACCAAGTGATTTCATTGGGGAAGTTAACATTTTGTCCCTACTGATGTTTGTCAGAGCTGTAATGAAAAGTAACTTACTGAAAAAAACTGTTTTAGTATTAGGGGTCATTACTCCAGAGTCTCTACAAGAAAAGTCACAAAAGTTCTGGTTGTCAAGAAAGGGACATTAGGAGGAGAAAAAGCCAACTGACCTTGACTGTTGTAAATGTTCATATATTTTTTCAGCTTTAGAAAGTAGTATATGGTTGCATTTTGAGTTTTCTATTGGGGACATTTTTCCAAATACAACCTGAATTTTAAGTTTTTTGGTCTTAAAAGCATTAGATTGGAAAGTTTTAACTGCAATATTATTTTCTACATTATTTCATCTTTTCTGTTTGTAGACAATTAAGTAACATTTCATTTTATGTACAATTCAATATTTTCTATTTCTGTTACATTACTATTTTCTATTATCAATATTAAAAGGTGTTTGCCTTGGAACTTCTTTGGTTTGAATGTCTGAGTGTGTCTGTATGTAGAAAAGCTGCTCAAATACAGGCACTTCAAAGAACCTCACATGCTACATCCTGGTCAATCTGTTCTGTCTCAGGTGCCATCCAATCCACACAAAGGGTATCTCTTTCTGACTTCTCATTCACCATTTCACTCTGATCTGACTGATCCTTACACAACACCTCACCACAGCCACTTATAACCTCCTGACTTCTTCAAACAAAGGCATTATTCAGGTGTTACAAAAAGACAGGGCCCTTAAGTATTTCTGCAAGTTACATAAATATACTATAGCACACCTTCAGCCATGGCTGTTTTGCATATGTAACATTTGAAGAGTATTTAACTGAATGAAAACTAAAACACATTCCCATCAGTCTCTGGAAGTCCTCCTCCCCAAGGCTAACGGAATAAAATACTCATTGAAGAAAGAAAATCGGATAAGGAGAAGCTAAAAAACAAGTCAAACCCAGAACACAAGACTCATCTCAATTTTTTTAATGCTTAGACCTCCTAGTGAAAATGTTTGTCTCCAATCCTAGCTCCACAAGCTCCAGGAAATTCAGTTTCTATTTTAGCAGATATATTCTGGTGCTCAAAATTAAATAGAAGCTACTTACTTGGAGGCTGTGAGTTAAGTACTGCCAGCTGTGGGAAGCCCCGATGTGCAGCAGGGCTGCAGCCAAGGTGAGGCACAGAGGATGGCAGCCCAGTGCCCCCCATTGCTGCCATCTGCATTAAGATGTTTCACATTGCTGCTGGTGTGATCATCCCAGGTACAGTTACTGTGAAACCGAGACTAAAATAACCACCCACAGCACGACCGAAATACAGCTCAGTGCACACACAGGTGAGTGACTTCACAAGAACTGCAGCACGATTTCAGAGTGCTTCTGGAACAGGAATGCGAGGAGTGTTTGCATTTATCCACCAATAACCACAGGTCTTCGAGGTGTCTGATAAACACAACAGGGTTTTTTTTACTCAGTTTTGTTCTTTCTGGCATACAAAAACCTCAGCAGACACCAGCTCCTAATGTTTGTACATTTCCTCCCAAAGCTGAAGGATTTCCTCTTTTGTTTACAAGGCCCAGGGAAAGCAGGGTAAATATTTCTACTTACTATTTATTATTATTTTAATATTATTTTAATATTATTTTAATATAATTTTAATATAATTGTTATTATTAATATTAATATTAAAATTGCAATATCTATATCTATATCTATATCAATATCTTTATTATTATTATTATTATTATTATTATTATTATTATTATTATTATTATTATTATTATTATTAATTAGTAAATTATTCTATTTACTAGGGTAAATATTTCTAGGAGCACCATTTCCCTACATCAGATTTACTTAACTGAAAGAGAACTGCAAAGACAGGCCTACAGCAACCTGCAGCAGGCTTGAAGATCTGGCCAGGAGGACAAAAGGGAAAACATGATAGGCAACAGGGCAAAGAAGAAGAAAACAAGAGCCTTACAACTAATCTTCTCAATTCTTCATGGTATGACTTTATATTCAGATCACAGAGACAGCTCAAGGGGTGGCTGATCACCTCTCATCTTGACTCATTACTCATTGAGGAAAAGAAATGAATCACCTCAAATCTACCCTAGTTAGCTGAATATCACCCACACAAACTGAAAATACTCCATGTCCCTGAAAAGCTGTCAGTATCTCTGCAACAATCTGGTACTCACCTTCATACAAACTTAATTTTCAAGCACCTGAAGAAACTGTACCGGGGACAAAGCTCACCTTACTGTTCAAAAGGGAAAAGGTATCATCTTGACAAAAAATTGTAAGGTTTACACGCAAAATATTAAAGTGTTATTCACAGTACATCCCACTCCCCAGAATGACTGTTCTCATCTTGTCTCATCAAAATGAAGAGCAAACCTACACTGGTTGTTTTCTCAGGATGGAGAAATCAAGATTTAGCAGCCCCTCCCAGCCACTTCTGCTGCTCAGGAAAAGCCCAGAGCATTTGTTGTTCTTACTCCAATACCAGTTGTGAGAAGACTTTCTGCTCTCTTGGGAGCAGCAAACAAAAAATTCCTGTAAGAAACCCAGTGTGCATGACTCCATTAACAGGCTGTGGCTTGGCTCAGAGGGTGTAATTATTAAAACTCCAGGAAGCAGAGAATCCCTGTTCAAACTTTGAAATGCTAGGGGGAAAAAAAGACACAAATCCTAGGGGAAGTATTTCAGAGAAACTAAGAAATAGTGCCTGTGGGAAACTATAATGGAAAGGAAATTTGGAAAGTATTTAGAGTTAGAACAAGTGGCCCACACAGAAATCCCTCCTGTTGCTATCAGAGGAGGGAAACAAGGGTAAGACAAAGATGCCTGAAGAACACAAACACAATTAAATAAAGCAAGACCTACTGAAACTTTATTAATAGACACACTAATAAATACTAATCCTGTCTTGAGGTCTCATACGTGAAGAAGCTGAAGAAAAAGCATGGAGAGAGGAAAGCTCCACAAAGGATATGCTGCCCATTTAATGCTGTCTCCACAAACTTGCTATTCCTTTTCAGGTGCTTTTAGATAAAAATGCTCAGAGACAGAGTAGGGGGAGAAGATTGCTACCACAAGGAGATGAAGTGGTGGAAGGGTGACAGGTACCATCTGAAGCAAGCCGAGGCCATGAACTCTGCAGAGAGCCTTGAACCAAGGCTAAAGCATGCACACAGACAGGTTTCCATCTCTGTCAGAAGCCAGGAAGAAGCATAAAAAACAAGGTCACAAAGCTGCTGTGATTTGTAAGCTTTCCCAACACATTGTCTAAGGAAGAACAAGGACTACAGGGATACAAACATCAAAGCATAGCCCCAGAAACTACTTAGTTGTTATGGACTCACTCCTGCATCTCCTGTCTTGTTTAAACTAACAGCTCCAGTGTATCAGGGAGGAATTAAAAATCTGTCTGCTTGGTGGGAATGTAAGGGGGCCAGTCCTCAACACTGAGAAAGACTCATTGCTCTTTCAAGTAGGGTTTATGGGAGGCACTAAGCAACAGAAGTGGAAGAAGAGCTGTAAATCCAAAAGTGAAGTTGGTTGTAGGAAACATCATCAAGCATAGTATTACTGCTAGTAGAGTTCCTTCACCATGTCCCTTCATTCCAACTGTGAGTGCAATGAAGTTCATCAGAAATGTTTGCTGCTGATAATCTGAGGAAGCTTTTTGCAAGAAACTCATTATGGATCTCACCTACACAAGAATCACACTCGTAACAAAGTCCTTGAGGAAGCAATAGTGTCTTTTTCAATAATAGTCATACCTTGGGGCTTCTGTTTTTTTGAAACAGCACACAAGTCAAGAGGTAACTTTGTTCTGACAAACACAGCAGCTTTAAATAGCAACTTGACCATTTCTAAAGAGATGCAAAAACAATTTCTTGCAGATTCATGTATTTTTATGGCCTTCAAACAGTACTATAGTCTCACAGGAAATCCTAACAATGGCTCAGCTCGAATCACCTGTGTCGGTACTGCACATCATCTGCTTGAGGATTTTTACCCAATCCTCTTATTCTTTATTAATAGGATCATTTGTCTGAAAACCTGTTTCTTAAGAGTTTGTCTGTTCATTCTGCACCTGAAGTCATAACCCTTTGTTTTCAATCTCACAACTGGTTGCTGTGGAAATCATTATGATGTCACAAAAAATAAGGATTAGTAAAACTGCAAGTAGGGAATAAACAAGTTGAACAGATGAACTGTTATAAAATTTTTACTAGAAGTATTCACGGAAATAAAAAAAAGGAAAACATAAACTTTCCTCCAGACCTGATCTATGACATATGTTCACACAGTGCTGACACAGACCAGGGACAGAAGAATTTTCCTTCATGCCTTTGGGTCCAGGGGCAACATTCGGAAAATCTACTGGTTAGGAATATATATGCTATGTTTTGATAAGATACAGAACACAGGACCTTTCAAACTACTGTGAACCTTATACTTCTCTCTCTTTCTAAAAAGAGAACAAAACAACTATTCTGTGGCTAATCTATGGATGGATAATGTTTTTCCCCTGGAAAACAATGCATCTGGCCAAGCAGTAAAAATAAGCTCCTTGATGGACTTCAGACCAAATTACAATCGACTCCTCGTGGTGCCTACAGGTAGGCACCATAGCTGATCCTGTTACAGTCACAGATCAATGCTGCTCTCCCATTTTCATAATCCATCTAGGTTCTTCTTCCCCTCACAGGCCTCCAGTAGGACTGCCAGGAGCACAGCTTTCTGGCATGTGCCCACTTAATCGGGAGAAATCTCTTTCTCTCAGAAGCTAAGAGCACACACAGTACTGGGATGCCATCTGGCTCTCACCAAGACTTTCCAGAACTAAGGTTCTTAGTCCTCCTCCCTTGACTTATCACTGAGTGAGATGGGCAGTCGAAGAAAAGCTAGGGCAACTCTACTATTCATTCCAGAATTGATCTGCCACAAAAGAAAACCTGTAAATAATGAAAGCTCAAATTCCTGCCATTTCACTACTGATGAAGAAGGAAGTATACCTTGGTGGCATTTTCAGTCATTAAAACACAACAGGCTCAAATACGTTGACAGGTATAGCATAAAAACATCTAAATTTTGGGTTGAAAGGTGCCTGGCGCTTATCTCATCCAACCTTCTACTCAAAGCTAGGCTGACTTCTAAATCAGAAGTTAGATCAAGTCGGCCTGAGCTTTCTTCAAGCAGGGAGATTCCTCAGCCTCTCTACAGGGTATGTTCCCTGCTTAGCCCCTTCTGTGGTGGATTTCTTTTCCCCACCACATGGGAATTCCCCTTGCTGAAATTCCCCTTGTGGCCCTTGCCCCCTGTTCTCTTACACATTGACACAACTGGGGAAATGCCATGGGCTCAAAAGACCATGCAAGCGAGGGAGAACCCAATTCTGTTTCTGTGGGGAATTTGGCTTGTGCACAAATAACACCCTTCATTCACCTGCATCCTCAAAAGCCTCCACTCCCCATGGCCTGATTGTACTTCATCTCTGCCTCCTACCAGGCTTAGAACAGGGAATTCTGATATCTTCTAAATAAGGATGAGAAACTTGCATGTAGGTACAACATGTAATTTATTCCACTTTTCCACGTGTCTTACAAATAATTATTTGTCAAAGTTTGGCAAGCACAATGTATTGACGTTCTATTTATACTGCAGATAACTAATTTCAAGAGGTTATAAACACTCTGCCACAGAGCTGGTGAGGCAATCCTTTGGTAAAAAAAGTAAAAATTGCAATAATATTTAGCCTTGGAAAAGAGGTGCTAAAATGTTCTTTAAGAGATACTTGCATCTTCTTATTGAAATGAATGTTTCAGCCACACAAATAACAACCACCAATCTGAAAAAAGGAGACACCTTGCGTTTGGTAGCCATTCAGTGTTTGTGAAAGCATTGCAACCTCCTTAATGGAAGACAGCTTTTTCTTTCATTAAATATGTATCTGTAAAAACAACTCAAAAGACATCAAACACCAGAAAAAAAATACATTGAAATAACATTAAAGATCTAGTATAAACCCACAAAAGCCAGGAAATTCAGAGATAAAGACTTTCAGACAAGGGAAAACTTTCCAATGTATTAAACTGGAGTGTAAATTCACTTCCTCCCTGTGCTCGCCATCGAGTCATTCCAGACGCAGGGGGTAAGTTCCTCCCTGGGGTAACTCAAGTGCTTTCAGCAACACTACACCAAAAATCAGTTTGGCCCTACAGAACTGTCTTATTACTTTCTCTGTTTCTGATAATTGCTATTGGTTTGAGTTTAAACTGCAACTTCCTGTGTTACAGCTCATTTTCCCATCGTTCAGAGACTGCATTTGTGAGATCGCAATACTTTCCATGATTACAGACTATGATGTCAGCTGTGGGGTTATGACTTCACTGACAAACTGGCTAGAAGGAGATCCACTGTGCAAAGGAGAAAATCCACACTCAAACAGAAATATATCTGAGATTAGCAAAGACAACACTGCACCTCAGTGGGCATGGATATTTCCATCTGCACAAATAATATCTCCACTTTTCACTTGAGCCAAGTATGAAAATGTCCCTTAAAATTTCTGTTTTATTCATAAGTCATTCATGGTGCTGATGTGTTGCCACCCAAATTCAATCTTGATGTCAGCAGCAGTTTAAATCACAAGCTGTGGGTCCAACTCTTTGCACTCTCTGGAAGTGCAAAATCAGACATACACAGCTTAAGACAGGATATGAAGGGAATGAAGTGATTCTGAGCTGCCTTCAAACCTCCCATGATTTTGCCCTCCTCCTTAGGCTGACATGGCTTTTGTCTCCAGGGTCTGGCTATTCTGTCTCCAATAAAGCAAGATAACCATAATGAATGAGTTACCAGGAGATCCTCAGGTATCTGCCTGAGCAACAGAATCCAAAAAGAGGAATGTAACCTCCTAAACTGCATGTAACCCACGTACTAAGAAAGTTACCCTGAGCCTCAATATACAGAGCGTAACTGCTGTAAACAAAAGAGCTTTACACATAACCTTTGCTTCAGAAAGGCAAAAAAGTATTTTTCCTTTGTTTCCTAGACTGCAAGAGGCAGAGGGGCTATGATAGGCATGCAAAATAAGAAATGGGTAACTTACACTCGCTCACCCTACACTGAACTCTGATACCACCAGCACAAGGGACACAACTGAGCTGACAGTGGTGAGATCAAATTCAATCTAAGAATCCAAAAGTGACGATTGCACACCGCTCGACATCTTATAGAGTAAAATCTGTTCCTTATTTTTGCCTTTCTTCTACTCTTTACTGTTTGATTTTCTCAAAGGTTACCTGCAATTTTTCCTATTGCTCATATTCTCATAGTTAGTCTTGGATAAGACGTTTATTTTGTTAGATATCATCCAAATAAACCGTCACACTTTTTTTTAAATTAAATAAATGTACTTTTCAACAGCCTGATCATGCTTGAACTACTGAAAATGAGGACTTTTTTCAAAGTTTCTATCCATGACACTTATGTAGCCCTGAATGAGGAGAGCAGGCAAGCTATGGATTCAAATGTTGATCCAGAGAAGATAAGCACAGAATGCATACATCTAAGTTCGCTTGTGCTTCTCTATCTATACTTGTGAAAAGTGTCTGGAATGCTCACAGAAATGCAAAGAAAGTCAGAATTCCTCTACTTTTTTGTTTTGTTTTAAGGTCACTAAAAGCTTTTCTGAAAACTAACATTAAAAAAAAAAAAAAAAAAAAAAAAAAAAAAAAAAAAGAAAAAGCTAAATAAATCACTACAGTTCTGCTTCTCATTTAATATACACTCAAGATAATGGCTTCAGGGATCTGAAGGAAGGCATACAGAGCTTTGCAATGCACAAAACTTGCTCTAGGACACTACTTAACTACTATTTGAAATTTTAACCATGCAAAGAAAACCACAGTGATTTATAATTATGCAAAAAGATCATGATGACTCCAGCTTCTCCCGTAAGTAGCCTTTTTTGTGATTTGGCACAATGGAATTAACATCTTTCTGGAAAGCAGTTGCATCTGGTTTGTCTGCAAAGGTTCTGAGACCTACTTCCTGAAATGAGCAGTGAAAGAGATAAAGTACCTTTCTGCTTGGAGCAAAATTATTATTAGGAATACAATTTTGAAATGTTTCTGTGCTGATGTGTGAACTTCAGCTATAGCATAGTTTCTCTTTGTTGTTCTCTGGGCAATGGATATTGTCTTTTAAGTAAAGGATTTGTTCTAGTTTAAACAAAAAATACAATGTACAAAACCTCAAGACATACTGCAGATTAAAGGGCAAATTCTTTTCCTTACTCAAAATCATAATAGGTGGGTTTTTGTGAGCATAACTAAGAAAAGGTTTCTAATTTATATATCACCATTTACAAGCCTTTGGAGAAAGAAATCCTGACTTCAACGAAGTAAGTTGGAGTCTTGCTATTGGATTCACTTCAGTGAAGGTACTATTTTACACAGACTCACCTTAAAAGGAATTTGTTTCAGTGACTAACATACTCTCAGTATGTATCTACCTATGACCACAGCTCAATGAAAGTTATGCATGCGGAAAAAGCAAGATAATTCAGGCATTTTCAAAACCACATCTTTATATATCTTTTAAAAATTTGCTAAAGGTTACAGTAGAGAGCTGTCCATATTTCACTTTTCATACCGTTCACAGAAATTATTAAAGAAGAAAGAAGTTATCCTTTCAAGAAGTATTACTGTTTATGTGGCATACAAGTTGCTTTATGATTAAAAAAGCAAAAATAAAGATCTTCTGTGTGTATCTGTACAAGCCCAGTCCATCTGTTATTCATGCAGTGACTGCTCAAAACTCAGCTGACATTAATAATAAATTTACTGTATTCACAGATTTAGTCAAATACTGTTTCCTGTTATGTAAGAGCTGCCATAAAGTTTCTGTGGAACATGTATAGATGGTCTTCCTCAAATTACCTGAGCTTTGTGCAAACATGGCTACTCAGACAATTTATAGAGCTTGTAACCAAGCATCAGACACAGTTAATATCACATTAGTGGCAGAGGGAGAAGGGCTGAAATCCAGACAAGTGATTTCATTAAGAGTTTGGCCATTGACTTCAACAAACCTAATATTTTATCATGCATCTCCTGGCTACATATTCCATCTACTAGACCAGGGGCATCATGTCTCACTGGCAGACCATTTGTCAGTCTACCTATCTCAGTGAGACTTACGTGTAAAGCTTGATGAAACAATTGCTTGGACGGTCATACTTGACTCGAACGGGAAGTTTGCAGAAGTACCTTGAAAACTTCCTACACCTCTGATGCCTCCAAATAGTTTGTGAATGTTAATGAACATTAATGAATGCAACAGTGCCTGCCATGTCAGAGGGCACCATGTCTCCTCTACACATTCAATACTTTGATCCAAGGACTGTATATACTTGGTCAATTTTGTGAGATGTCTTTTTCAAAACCCAAATAAACTGTTGAACATGGAAGGAGGGGCCTCACGCAGATTTCTTGAGGCATTTAGCATCATTAACAGGGAACAAAGCAGGAGAAGCAGCCAGAGCCTGAATGGGTTCTCTGTGAATACTAAGGAAACCCCAAGAGTATGTTAACAAAATGCAGTTTTGGTAAGATCATAACAGTGAAGCTCACATACGTGTTTCTACTGCATCTTGCAAAAGGCTCCAATTGCTGTTAGGATAATTTGTATCAGTCAAAATGGATTTGGGTAATATATTAGGTAAAGCCATGAATTCTGCTCCGTAACAGAAACTACCAGTCTGACTGCTTTTAAGCTCTCAGCAGTTACTCAGAACAGACAGGATGTAAAAACCCTAAATTGTGCCAATTCACTCATTATCTTTGAGTCTCCAAAATGGAGACTGCCACCAATGCCAATGACATTTAATCAAAGCAAACCAACCTCTGCAGACCAGGCACCATTCCCATTGACACCAATACAGATCTACAATAAAATTTAATTTGTCAGTACTATTATTTAAATCATCCTAAGTAGCACCAAAGTTGGACCCTGTCAGGATTGACAGAGTAGAATAAAACAAACTGAAAATAGAGAGTTTATTTTAAAGAAGTGAAAAGAAAAAGCAGAATGAAGACATACACTATTCATGACTAGTCTCCTAAAACTGCTATGGAAATAGCACTCATAAGGATACTGAGCTGCCGAAAAGCCCCCCTGAAACTCTACAATACCTGCAATGATAACAGGGAATACAATTTAAACTGGCAAGAGAAGGAATTAAAATCATATGCAAATAGATTGCAGCAAGCGTTTGCCAGCAAAATTCTAGTGTCCATGCTATAAAACACACAGGTAACATCTTATGTGTGTGGAGATTTCACTAGAGTGGGGTTTGATCCAAGTATTCTCTGCAGCTATCTCTGGGAGTTCCTCAGTTGCCTAGTATTTTCTTACTAACCTTCAAGCCCTCTCAGTTTAACTAGCTGAACATGTTCAAAACCGATAATTTAAGGGCAGCTAGCCTCACCTCACCACTAAAACTCCACTCCATTTCAAGTTTCAACCAGCAGCCATCCAAAATCTAGCTCCATCCCTGGAGAAGCCTTCAGAGCTATGAATTACCAGGACACTGTTCACAGTGCTCAGGTCCAGCCTGCACATTAGCATCTCTGACCAAGGCTGTTCACAGGGGGTCTATCTATTAGCAAATGTGATGAAGATTTAAATCCACATTTCCTATATAAGTGTCCCAATCACAAGCTCCTGTGTTTTCCTGGATAAGAAACATTCTCCAGCTCTTCTCTTGAAGCTGAAGTACCATGCAGAGAAGAAGCTACACAATTTTTGAGTACTAATTAAGGCCAGTTTTCAACATGTAGGATAGAAAAGACTTCTAAGATCATCAAGTCCAACCCTTAATCCAGCACTGCCAAGTCTGCCGCCACTAAACTATGTCCCTAAGGACCACATCTATATGGCTTTTAAATATCTCCAGAGATAATACATAGATTTTTTAAATATTCTAGGAGCTTGTTCTGGAAGGGAACAGATGACAGCATCTAAAACATCAGATGACAGCATCTAGTGAGACAGGCTGTAGCTTGGGTATAATGGATTCCCTGCAATGTTATCCCATGAAAGAAAAAGGATGAAACCCAGAGATGCCTACGTTTGAGAGATAAATCCACCTTCCCCTCCCATCAGCACAGGGTGGCTGGTGGCTGCCCTTGTGCAGAAGCAAGATTTCCTTCCCAAAATGAAATCACTGCAACATCAAAACAACCAAGAAGTAGCCCCCTTGTCTCACCGTATTGCAAAGAAGGGAAACCATATCCCACCAACAGCCTACAGTAACAGCAAGGCTAATTAGCATCTTCTGTGCAACCAGGACCACTCTGAAGAGAGAGCAACACAGGAATGCAAAACAGTGTTGTCAGCATTATCAGCCTCCACTCCACAATTACATGCTTCTCAACATACAGCTTTTTTGTTCAGACTGTCATCTTCCCAGGCCTCCATGTTTCCCATTTCAGGGTTCCCTCAAGACTAAAAATATCTGGATTCTCTTGGACATGAAAAGATTTCTCCCTCTTCTAGCAGCAGTGTCATTACTGCATCTTTAAATCATTAAATTGCATATCCCAATCTGACTATTTAAGCAATACAGCTTGTGAAGTCACAATTTTCAAATGTCAGGTCTTGTCCCTCTGCTTTTGTTTTCCTGGTTTACTTTGCAGTCTGATGAATATCTCACTTAGGGACTTGTAAATGCTATTGTAAACTATGGTCCATTTATAATTTAAATGGGAACGAACTAGCACAAAAGAAATTCAAAACAGCAGAGAGAAAAAGAAAGTATTTTTCTTCACTGAGTGTTGTGTGCTACAGAATTAGAAAACGATTCTTGATGAGGATATTTGCAGCTGTTTAATGGAGGAAGCCTACTTTCCGGTTGAAAATCTAGCCTCATACCTAAAATGTAACACTTAACTGTAATTTGAAGTGAGGCTTAGACTCAGGATTAAGGAAGAGGAAATAACAATACTTGCACTTAAGGCATATAATGACTTTCATTCAAACACCTGAATGTACTCCAGAAATAGTAATTATCACAGTACCAGTCTCCCCCAAACTCTTCCAGAAGAGGATCAACCCTGCATTCCTTTGGCATCCACATAGCTTGCTTGGGTCTGTACAGAATGCAGAACAATGCCAAAATATTACCTGCCTTTAATTATTATGGTAACTCTTAATTGACAAGAGTAAACTCAACCACACAGGGACTGAGTACCATTTATAAGAGGGCCTTTTCTTGCAGAGAAAAAAACTGATATCTTCCTATAGGGCTATTGCACTATGGGGGCTTGTAGTATAAAGCAGAATGAATTTAATCAAATTATGTTAAAGGAGTGGCACAATTACTCAGAAATTTTAAGAAAACCTAGGAGTCTTGACTCCAAATCTTCTCTTCTCGATCACACATTAAAAGATGGGTTTTCATTCCGTCTGCAGGACCTTTCAAGAGGACAGGGAATGGAAACAGATGAGGTGACTCATCTATTTCTATATGAGGTGACTTGGAATGGCCCTGTCCCACAGCTATGACTCAGACTGGCTAATGCTCAAAAGGAGAGTAACCATATTCCAAATATTCAAGGAACCAGGCACCTTGTTTTTGTGACTATGTCTGTCATTTAATCAATCAGTATTGGACTTGTACGTAATCAAGGTACAAAGATGAAAAAATAGCATCATTACGCATCAAATATCCTTCAGGCTTTTATATGGGGTTGGTTCAAACCCCTTCTGGTCCTGAATCTCTTCATTCTATCCTGTATATGGAATCACATAATCACAGAATTATTTAAGCTGGGAAAGAATTCTAAGATCATCAAGTTCATTAACCCAGCACTGCCAAGCCCACCATTAGACCATGTCTCTAAGGACCACATACCACATCTACATGTCTTAAATATCTGCAGGGATGACATACCGACTATTTAAATGTCTTACTCCTGCTCCTCATTCCCTACCAGCTAGACATATATCAGAGATACTGAAATAGTCACACCCAAATTTACAGAAACAGGCAAAAAAAACATCTACTGGCTTAAAATAAAGGATTGAAAAGTGTGTTTCCCTCCCGCCTCTTCCAATGTGCTCTCAAGCAAGTTTTACTGGAGGAGGATGGCCTTGAGCTGAAGGCACAGGGCAGGCTGCCAGGAAATCCGAGTTCTATTCCTGGCTCTCCTACAGATTTCCTTGGGCAAGGCAATTAACCTTGTGGAGTACACTTTCAATGGAGGTGAGGCCCAGCTTCTCTTTCTGCATTCATAATGTTTTCAATGGCGAAAATGGAATTGTAGGAGCGAGAATCGGTGTCTGCACTTTCATTTACCTGGTGCATTTTCTCTCTCAGGTATTTGGATGCACAATTGCTAATAACTGAGCTAGTGAAAACCCCTAAGGATTCAAACAGTGCTGGTGTAAAAATGCCTCCTGATCTTGCCGCAAACAACCTCAGTGCTCAGTTTCCTCGTACCTAAAACGAGCAGTGAGGCTCATAAAACCAAAGTGCACAGCCAAACAGAAAACCCATTTTTGAAGTTCTTGAACACCTGTTATCTGAGTTCATAAAAAGGAAATTGCTAAGAATTTCAGTTTGCCTTTCACTAGGGATGGTCTAATTTTACTTGGTGCATTTCTTTTACCTGATAAAATTTCCTCTTTGGACCTCAAACAGAATAAAAGATTTTCCTTTAAGGAGTTTGAAATGTCAGATGAAGTCAATTTTTTTTTTTTAGCTAACATGTTATCTTTTATTATACCTTAACAGAAGTGGAAGTGAATTAGAGAATGAGTGAAATATCCTTTTACTAATATAAATACATTTTAGAAAACAAATATCATGGCTAAATTTAATGCCATGGTCTATTTCAAATAAATGTTGCCACATCCATTTATACCAACAAAGAACAGGACCATGAAATTCCAAGGAAAGACACTATTTGCTTAGACAAATGTCTAAAGAAATGACCATATACCTCTGTGAACACTGGGGAGACAGAACGTAGTTTCAGTGATTTTTTTAAATGCATTTGGTACAAGCATATAAGATGATTTTTTTTTCTTTCCCAGAATGTTGAATCAAAAAGTAAAAAAGAAAACAACGAAAAACTGGCAAAAGAAAAAAAAAAGCATTTGTTAGTCAGAGGAGAAAAGTTCAGCAGTCACTGCTTTTGTCAAAATGTTCATGTTTTGAGAGATGATTTCTTTTACAGGTCATCTGAACTGGAAAGTAAGTGTATAGGTATAAAGATTTTAAGGCTTTTAATTCATGTCCTTCATCCACTTCCTAAGTTTAGGAATTTGAAAGGAGAGGTCAGTAGTCCTTTTTTCGTAATTATAAAAGCCCCTTCAGGCTCTGTAGACCACTGAAACAATGAACACTCTCAAGTGACGTTCTTGCCCACACGAATGTAGAACATGTGCAAGAAAGAAGGTATTTTATATTAGCAAGTTATAAAATAGTGTCTATGACCTCCAGAAGGAAGCTAAGATAGTTTGGAAGATTAAAGTAACCACAACTTATCTAAGTTTTCACAATGTGCTTCACATGAAGCACTAACACCACAGACATAGCAATCAAACACTGTAAAGACTCAAAATAACTGAAATTATGTTATTCTTCCAAGAACAAGAAACTGAATTTTTATCTGTGCTATCTTCCATAATTACATAAATAGTAACTTTTTCATTCATCGTTTAATATTTGTGACCTAAATTTTACCTCAGCCACGGCTTGCTCCAAAGGGACCTGGTAGTACTTAATTTAAAAAAACACATGTTCTGTAGCCTAGCTGAGGGATACACTGGTAAGCATCACATCAAGTGGGGGAATGTCTCACACTAACCTTTTGCTATCTAAAAGTCAATCATGTGAGTTATTTTATTGTCTATGTTGTCTTCCACTGTGTCAAAAGATTAATATCTCCAGCTGAGAATTCACCACTGCTAAAGCAAAGCCTTCTTTGGAGCAGGATGGACTGTGATCTCAGAACATTCTTCTTTCTCTCTAACACTCAGTGAATAAGACTGCATGAATTTAAGCATCTCTTAGACCATGACTTCATATGAGACTAAAAAGGCTGCCTGCATAAGAAGTAAGAACAATTAGTTAAATGACTTCACATCACAGAGTATGTCACTCTCAGGCAGAAACTTGGCTGAGAAACTTGACTTAGGTGTGGAAAGGCTCAGTGTTATATATTCACAGGATATTTTGGGTTGGGAGGGACCCACAGTGATCATCAGGTCCAGCTCTTAAGTGAATGTCTGTATGGGCATTGAACCCACAACCTTGGTGTTTCTAACATCATACTCTGACCAACTGAGTTAATATGGGCAAGAAATAGCCTCAAAACAGTGATGGGTCCTTTGAGGCAATGGGATTTTCTCGATATGTATTTCTTCAAAATTAAGAACCTCATTTTCAAAATCTGAATGAGCACTAGGAGTCCTTGCCCTGACACAGGAACTGCTGGCATAGAAACATCTCTCTAATTCCATGTTTAAGGTTTTTGTATCTCAGCTATGTCAGAATTGCACTGGGAAATAATCTGAAGAAAAAGTTATTATAAAAAAGCATGTTTGTAATTTTTTTTAAATGTGGTTTGGCACTGCTTAAACTGCCGTTCTGTATAAAGTGAAACTCTGCCCTCACTAAAAAAGTACTACAATCATCAATCATACAATCATCAAATGGTTTGGGTTGGAAGTGACAGGGAAGACCACCTATTTCCAACACCCTGCCATGGGCTAAGACACCTTTCACTAGACCGGGCTGCTTAAAGCCCCATCCACCTTGGCCTTGAGCACTTCCAGGGGTGGGACATTCACAATTTCTCTGAACAACTATTCCAGTGTCATACTACCCCTACAGTAAGCAATTTCCTCTTAATATCTAACCTAAACCACTCTCTTTGTTTAAAGCCGTTTCCCTTGTCCTATCACCACAGGTCCTTGTAAAAAATCCATCTCCATATTTCTTGTAGCTCTCTGTGGTTACCGGGAGGCTGCTCTATGGTCTGTCTAAAGCCTTCTCCAGGCTGAATAGCCCCTACCCTCTCAGCTTGTCTAGATGACCATGACTAGATCAAATTAAAAAAATCTACTTAAAGAAATTAATTTCTTATTATCTCTTATCTCCTACCAAACTGAAATGTGCTCTCTATACTGCCTAGCAGAGAACAAAATTGTTGCAAGTTTTCTGAATAAGTCACAGTTCTTACTCAGGCTTCAGTGATGAGCAGAGCTAGCAGATGCTTCACATGCATCCTGCACGTCTCTGATCAGAAGGTCACCGACTATCTTCCGCTGTTACAAACGTGCAAATTCTAGAATTTCATCTATCCATCTTTTAAAACAGCTATATGGCATGGAAACAGCCATCTCTTCTCCTCACCAAAGTCCTGCTCAAGGCTGTAAGAAGGTCTGAACTGTTCCCTGGAAAAACTCAGCCATGCCATGCTGAGAGTCTGTGGTTCAAGTCAAACAACTTGGAAATGCAAAAAAAAAAAAAATCTACCTAAAGGCTCAACAAAAACAATGGAAATAATAAACAAATATCCTTTTCAGTATCAACTTTAAAACTGGATTTCAGATTCCTCCATTAAACTGAGACCTGAGAGCACTAGAGGACTATGAAATTTCCATGGCTTTTCAAGGCAGTTCTCTGGAACAAACAGTGAAACAATTGATTACTTAGTCCTCTGCACTACTCATAAACCTTCAGTCCCTTCCTTTCAGTCAAATTACAGGCATACACAAATGAAATAAATAAAATAAAAAACCTTTGACAGCTCTTTTACAAAGGGCTATGTGAAGCCATGAGCAAAACAGTTGCTGAGTCCATGAGCAGCAGCATCAGGCCTCAATGGCAAACACGTGGCCCTGAAGTTAACGACAAATCTTTCACTGACTTCTGTGAATGTGAATTTCACTTTATGCCTGTGCTACATAAAATAATTCTGCTAATAAAAAACAGGTTGCTTCACAGCCTTTTTTTAAGCATCAAAAGCTATGTCTACAATATGGACCACAGGATGGTGCTGAGGACCTAAGGTCCAAACCACACACCTTTCAAGAGGTTTTTATTTCACTCTAGCCTAGTCCTGTGGGTTGAATGTCTACCAGACTGCACTTCTGCAGCACATCTTCCAATCTGGTTCCATTTGAAAGGAGTCCAACCAATGAGCTCTGGGACTGCTACGCAAGGCATACAGTAAGTGGGGAAAACTAGGAGATGCATTTCCAAAGCCTACTCCTGATCTGACCTAACATACTAATGCAGATGCATTCAAGGAGCTTAGAATATGTTTGTGCAATAAAACCTCTAAAATTAAGGAGTACTGAGGTCACCACGAGGAGGGTTAATAGGTAATAGACTCACATCCTTCCAATGCATGCAGCAACCTACAGTGAAGGTGAGTTTTACAGCAGCAAGCAGTGTGTTTCTGATTTCAACTATGTTCATTTCCCATCTGCCTGACCTTATTATCTTCAGGACTTTCATTCAATTAGCTCTCCATATTTAGAAAGCCTTTCTGTGTAGCTGAATATTTTATTTTCGTAAGATTTTGTTTAATCTTTACCATCTATTCTATTGACAAGAGACTTCTTTTCCTTGACAACTTTGCAAAGTACACATTATTGCATTAAAAAGACAATCTGATGTCTCACATGCTTGTGAATAACTGGGCTTCTTGCCCTCTTCACTTGGGCTCTCCCTCCCCCTCTCAGTTTTATACTAGTCAAAAAAGATTTACTTCTCTTCTAAAAAATAATATATAAATAAATACACTGTGAGTCACAAACATTAAATACTTAATTTGAACCAGCAGAAAGACCAGCTACCGGAATTCTACAGTGGTCTGTTAGCTCGTATGTCTCTGCGTGTGCATATTGAAGGAAACAGCAGAAATAATATTTTACAATTTGATGAACAACATATGACACAGAACATCTAGACTCCCAAGAAAAAGGGTTACAAACTTCCAAAAATGTAGAATTCTGCTGCCTCCATGAAAAAAAACCCACGCGGTCCTTACTTGCACAGATACTAAACCATCATCATTACGATTTGACATATAAATAAATTGGATTAAGGAAGAATATAGTCATTAAGGATTAAACTGAGATATGAGTGATAAAAAGGGACACTTTCTGACTACATGTTGGAGGTCTAATCAGAAAAGACGATGCTGCACCATCTGCTTTCAGGCAGACTCCTACCCTGATTTCAACTACAAGCTAGAAGGAACCCGTGAATTACATTTAAACTGGAAAGGGAGAAAAAAAAGAAGGGGAGAAAATGGCATGATTCTCATGGTCTAAAGAATTATCTCAATGCAAGCTGCAGATTGGAGCATTATCTCTGAAAATTACAAAAAGCAAGCATATCATGGCAATAAGAAAATAAAAAGACTACGCTTTTAACAGGCACAACAGCAAAGTAACACCGACTTTCAAAATATGCATTCATTTTTAAAAAAATTAGTGAAACTGTTGAAAGTATTGGTCTCATAATAAAGTAATGCATACAACGCATTTCAGAAAATCAGATTCTTGACCTGACAAATAGCCCATTCCACAGTGAATGCTCCACTGATACTGCCTATTCTTTCTTCCCCATAAAAACACAAACGTAGAAGGGAAGCATTCTAGCCTACAAGATGCCAGAAGCGCTATATTAGCCCTTTTCACTGAAAACTCACCTTAGTTTCCGACTATGAGTACTTGGAAGAGAAAATCTTAACATCTCAGGCTGCTGCCTTTTCCCTTTTCCCCAAACTCTTCAACCCTCCCTATTCACCTGTCACACATTCCTAACTCAGAGGGGATGGCTTGACTGTTATAAATTAGTTACTCTCATAAACCAGGTATTTTTGCTGTTTCCCAAGGATTGCACCCAAGGTGAGGATCAAGCAAGCAATGCTCAGCATCCAGATCCACAAGGCTCAAGCAGACGGGAGGAAGCAGACAGAAAGTGACCCACGTTTTACCGCACTTGGCATTTGCCTTCCCCAAGCTGCTCATGAGAAGATCACCAGCAGAGATGCATTTCAAAAAGCCACCTTTTTTAATGTCAGTGAGCTTCCTCATGTACCTGAAAAGTGCCTGACCTAAAAACTACAGGTATAAACCACTCATCTAGTATGCAGTGGTCTGTTTTCTCAAAAAAAATATCCTATGGTACCTTTACTGGAAAACTCAATAGAACTAGCTCTTAAAGTGACTGCTGAAGGCAGCTTTCCTGTGTTTAGTGGCTGATACTCTGGGGAACCTTAGCTGTAGTTTTCAGTGCCTTCTGGTGTTCTTTGAGCTTTTGCAAGCTTATACTTTTACAACTCTTTTAACAGCTATGCAAAAGAACTGAACAAAATGGAGGGGAAAATGACAGCACTGACAAGAGGAAAGAGAATAGAGTGAAATAAGGGGTTGAAACTGAGATGGTGGGGGTGGATTTGAAAAAGAAGTTTCAAGTCAAATGTTGAGCAGGGAAAGGGAACTGGAAAAGGGAAATCAGAAAGGTTAACTTGGGATGAAGCACACAGCCACACCTTTATATCTTCTAATACTCAATCCCATTTTCCCAGTGACACTCCATATGAAACCCCATGCACAAGTGAAAAACATGCAGGGGAGAGGCAGACCCTCATTAACAAACATCCGTGGGAACACAACACTTCAAGCACCTGAGACTGAAATACTTCCATAGTTGAAGAATAAAACCACACATCTGATAGACACATCTAAAGACTAAATGGGGTCAGCAAAAGCAGAAACTTTTAATGAAATATATTACCAGTCACTACAAATATATGAGGCATGAAAATGACTGTGAATGGAAAAACTAAGTGCAAGTATCCTGCTGTTCATCTACGCTCTTTCTCACTGGATTTAAGGAAAATATGCATGTTTCCAGGCAATGTAGAACAAAAGCATTTTGGTTTTTAAACTTTATCTCGTGCACCCTACATCTGAGTCTTATCACCGTCTGATGTCTGATATTGCCCCTTTAACCTTTGTTACTCAGTTACTGAACAAGTTACCTCATTGTTGCTCTCTTTTAAAGGAAGAGTTGAGGCTCTTTTCATGCTGATAAGATACGTATAAATATTCACTCGAAGCAAACATTCAATTGTAAAGTGTCTTAAGCAAACTACCAGAGTCTAAAGGTAGGAAGCTGTGATCAGCTCCTTTGCTCTCTTAACCCTTTAGTCAATCCACCAGAACAAAGAGACACAGAAGACAGATGCTTTTTTTCCCAAATGAAATGACTGTTCTCTAAAGGAATGGACTTTATAACATGCTTTATAACACAGCAAATAAATCTGGAAGTGAAATACCCACCCATTTTCTGGGCCGGCCTCTAGGTCGCTTTTCACCAGTGGCTTCTGCTTTCTGTAAAAGAAACACAACATATTTTATACCTCGGCATTACTTAACGGCCGCAGTAACCAGGAACCCCTTTCCTGTAACATTAGCTACAATTACACCTCTTGGGTGGCACCAGGCCCCCGAGCTAATCTGTAGGGTTTTTTGGTAGAATGTGATTATGCTGCTTTTTCTGACATTTCCCAGCCAGTGTGGCCAGGCAGCGCTCACCTGCACCCAAGGGTGTCCCCAGCCCTGACCCACACTGTGTCCAGGGGCATGGAGGAGTGTGCCCACACAGCCCCAGCTGCTCAGGGCCCTCAGCAGAGCCTGGGATGCCCTGACCAGCCATCTGACATGCAGGCTGAGCGTGGGGACACAGAGCAATTGGGAAACCTGAGAACCTCCAATAACATCAAATCTAGTCTTTCACAGGCCATCAAAAAGCACTTGAAGACACTAAATTAAAAATACGGCCTTTTTCAAGTTTGATCAAAGCAGTTTACAGCAGCTACAATTCCTTTTTTAGTCTCATTATGTTCATGCATGAAATTAATTATGAACGTCATAATGAACGTCTATGTTCCTATGGGAGAAAATTTCTCTATTTTTCGCATGAAGTTTTCCAGGCAAAAGCACATCCTTAAGCTGTAAGAAAACCTCCTATGGCCCAAAACACACCTTCCTTTTCCAGGTTTAAGGAAACAATGTGAAACAGGCCCTAAAAGTGACAGCTATATTTATATAAGCCCAGCAGCTGCTCCTGGAGCTCAGCTTAAAGGAAATATGGGTTCTTTTACAGGCTCTTCCACTAATACCACTGCGTGACATTGTGAATACTACTACTACGAACAGTACTTATGCAGTACACTAAAAAACTTAGAGAGTTTTAAAATGAAAAAATCAGGTTATTCTCTCTAGCTAGGCTATGCCCATCCATACACTTCACCAGGTAAATAATCCTGTTCCACTCAGGATTTTGCCACCACCTGTAGTCAGGGCAGGACTTGCCAGATATAAAGCCCCCAAGAATGAAGACTTTTAATACACATGAATTGTGCTGCTTTGGTTTTTTTTTTTTTTCCCCCCCGGTGAACTGTATTTGATTCGCCCTTAGAAATCAACTGTGCCATTAAATAAATCACTTGCTGGTCAATCACTGTAACATATACTGTAACCTAATGCTGTGTAAATCTGATCTCTCTAAAAGAGAACTTGAGCTGAGGAACTAGTGGAGGAATCTCTACAAAAAAACCTGCCCTGTGTGTTAAATGCAATTACTTTGAAATAAATACCCTGCAATAAGAAAGCTGTGAAAAATAAAATTCACACTCCTAAAGGGCAAAATTATCACTCAGACTTGTTAAAAGAGTAAACTTGAGCTTTAATCGTTTATACCCGTGCTACATGTAAGGTGAAACCCTCTTAAGAGAATACTTGTTAAAGTGCATTTACTATATCCTATTGCTGTCTGTTTCAGAGTTTTGCTTCCTTTAAGCATTCAATTTCTTTATACCTTGTAACCTGAAGGATGCAAAAAACCAGATATGGTTTAGTGTTGATAAACTGCAGCCCCCTGATTCTACACTTAACTTCATGAAACACTGGGCGTAAATCTTAAAAAGAAAATATCGCTTGAAACTGGTCTCAAATCAACATTTGACATGTTATCAGAGCACTAAGGCTATTTATTTTCTTCTGTGTATTACTGCATCTGAAGGAAAGATCCTTTTCCAAAACTCTATTTAAAAAAAAAAAAAAATTAACTTCTTGAAAGCAAAACCTACTTTGGTCTAATAATTAGAGTCCATACAAACCTGCCACAAATCTTAACTACAAATCATAAAGAACATGAGGGATTTCTCTGAATAACTAATCTTTGCTTCCTGCCATAAACTGTCACACAGTGTGGCTGCTTCCCATGAGCAGTGCTGAGCTCTACCACCACCAAAGGTCCACGTCACAGGCGGCTGGTGTTCCTGCTGCCCAGTTTGGGAAATGGTTTATCAAGTGCTTGGGGACCTTGCAGATTGAAAGGCACTATATTCCTGCTGTATATGACTTCCACCTCATGTTAGAAGAAAAACATTTCCATAGCTCTTATCAAAACCAAATCTTTCCCAGAGGTGAGCTGAGCAAACAGCCAGGCATGCCAGAGGTGATGTTTTGGTACAGAGAGATTCTGTAAGTAAATAGCAAGGTTTTCACAGATTAAACTGCAGAAAATGAATGACAAGAACCTCCAAAGTGGAGGTTTTAATCTCCTTTTCAAGAGTACAGAAAGACAAAACACTTCTGGAAGAAACAAAAGGAGTAGTAGCAGCATGGTGGTAATGATAAATAAGTTCAGGAAAATATTCCACCTCCTTCCCTCTTTTTTCAGCATGTATTTTGCTAAAATATAGCCTGTATTTTCTCCAACAGCATAAGACTTTAATTGAAGCCTTGAAGAATTGTTTGACTGTTTATCAGACAGATAAAACATTGTTTCTCCATGAAAGCACTAAAACATTGCCTTTCCTCTGAACAGGTTTTTGCATCATCAGAAACACTCCAGCCTGTTGGCCTTTGGCTTTAATTGAAGTGTTGCCTCTGAAGCTAGGGGCAAATCTTGACAGAGCTCCAGGCCACCCAGAGGGGGGTTTGGTCAGTGGCTTTTAATGTTTTTTTAACATTTGGTGCTACTATGCTATGAGGCGTGACCTCGCTTTTTACAATTAAGAAATGAAATCACCAGACTTAAAGAAGGGTCGGGTATGTTATCAAACACAAAGTGCATTTCATTAAAAACATGAAATTTCTTATAAAAAATAATGTAACACACCATTTTTGGAATGTCACATGTGAGGAAAAGAACTAAATTTACCTACATTTAAAAGCACGATCCATGTGGTAAATGGTTTTTATTTATCACAGGTGAGAAAGATCACCATTTCAGTCGCTGCTATCTGGAAGCCAGCTAACAGTCCCCAAGAAGATCTGCAATCCAACGAAGCCCTGTACCCCAGGGCCATCAAACCCTGCCTCCAAACAGCTTCTCTCAGCAACTCTAGGACCTGACTGCCCATGATCTCTGCCTCTTTATTGCAAAACTGTGCTGTACCCAGACAGAAACCAAGGCTGTACTACTGACAGCAATTAACAAGGCAAGACAAATATAAATAATTGAATGGCTATAACGTGCTCTTTGGGCATCTATGTGTTGTCAAGGAAGACCTCAAATGCAACAGAATCCAAATTTGAAGAACTCTACTTTGCAAAATGATCTGATGGAGATCTCAGATAAAATGTGTCAGAGCTGTAAGTCAGGTAAAGTAAGTGATAATTCCCAGGAGAAAGATCACTGCTATCAAACAGAGTCAAAAAGACCTTGCCCAGGAATGTGACCATCTCAAAAATCCACACAGTTATTTAGTCAAAAAATACTCTTAAAAAAACCCTTAGGCACTGACTAAGTACAAAACCATCACACTTTCTGTGTCCTGTTTTATCCATTTTAATTCTAAACAAAAGACAGTCTTCTGCTTTTCCTATCTTGATCAAAACATTTGATTTTGAGATCTCTTGTTTTTTCAGTGCAATAACCACGCTACAATCACTTGATAAATTATATCTCATTTTCCCTTTAAGCTTGCAACGACTGGTGTTGGTGAAAATGAAGCATGGAGAAGCCAGCTAGATTTTTGTGAACCAATTCAGGGCAGAGTCCTGATCACATGCACTTTTCTGGTTTGTTTTTTTGGTTTTTTTTTCTTTTACCTTTGGACTGCTTAACCCAGGGACATGCCTTTCTACATACCAAACCCGGCCATGTAACATAGCGACACTAGCAAGTGCAGTCACACACAGGATCACAAGCTCTAGTTTTCAGAGGATGATGCATCAAGCTCTATAGGCATTTTCAGTGAAACTCACTATACCAATAACTACAACAAAACTCAACGTGTTTTAGCTGAAGGTAAATTTTATTAAAGAATTTTTACCATTGTATATGGGATATACCTCGCCAATCCCTTCAAAGACAACCATATAGTAGCTACTACTACTTTTTCTCAAGTGTGTTTCCTGCTCCCAAACAGGAAACTATTTATGCCTATACAGTATTACAGTATTTTTGTCAAGCCAAACTACAGGAACTTAAAAAAAAAAAAAAATGCAAAAAGGAAAAAAAAGCAAGACCTACAAAGGGAAATGTGATGGGCTGGAAACACAGCTCACCAAACAAATAAAATTCAACCACAGAAGACCCAGGAAATTAAAAAGGAGGATCCCCTACCATGACCTTCCTGAAAAAATAGTTGTGCTTTAGGGAGGAAAAAACCCTCAAACCCAATTCACATTTTGCCTTTTTTTTTTTTTTTTTTTTTTCCTTTCCCCAAGTATGCTAAATGAATGACAGAGTAACTTGTTTAAAGATGCAGACTGCATAATAACAACTTAATTGTGGGAACAAGTACAAGGTGATCAGGAGTTTCTTGTCTCTACCTCTTGTTATCTATCTGGTAACACATTTTGTTCCTCCTTTTTGCGAAAATTAAGCAATTGAGAAATGGTTTGTCTTCTATAAAACACAATTTATTTCTTGTGTCTAGTTTAAAAACTTAGGCATGTGTGATATGCAAGGCTTTACGGAAACAAAAAGGCATATTACCCAAAATTAGAGTAATTTCCACATTATTAGCTGTTCAGTTAGTTTTGCAACATTCTGTATGCATTGTCAAGTTTCACATTGCTAATTTCCTAACGAGCACAGTTTGTTTTCAGATGCCCCAAGGCCAGTTTACTAAGACCAAACACAAACTCTTAAAGCTTAAAAAAAAAAAAAAAAAATTCCTGTGAACCCATAAATTTTAAATATACAACACAACCCAAATTCCAGGGAAAATCGTCCATCAATTGATTTAAGGGTATTTCCTTCTTGAAGTATAACAAAACAAAGCCCCAGTTCTGGAGTATTTTTAACTCACTGCCAGTTTGTGCAATACATTTTTAATTGTGATGTGTAATGCTTTGCAAGAGAACACCCAATCAATTAATCATGAGTGCCTTCTCATGGCTGCTCGGTGGGTTCTCCTGGTCGGCATTTATCTAACATGTTGTGAACACTCTAAAGCATTTCAATGAGCTCCCTTTGAAACGCACAGGGCACGCACTATTCTTCAGAAATTCCAGCAAATTCCAGCTGGGTGTATAGTACCCAGGTTCAAATGTAGAGGGGCTTCAGCTAAGATAGCCAGTTCTCTTTCTGGGGGTTGAGACAGGATGGAGAAAGTCTTAATAAATGTATGTATGAATATGTATGTGTAAATATGTGTACCACAAAATTGAACATATAGCTCACTCCTTTTAGAGGTGATACCCTCACCACCAAATGAAGCTTTCTTACAGTGCCAAAACCTTCCCATCCATATTACAGTTAGAAGAACTACTGGAAATAATACTACATTAAAAGATACTTTGAGATACCTGGTGAGAAGCTGAACCATTTCAGAGAGGGTTAATTATCAATTTGGAAAAAGGGCTAAAATATTTATTTGAAATGTGATACCAGTCTCTTTCTTCTACCACAGCTTTTATAAGTGTTTTATGTTTTAGAGGATTTATCAAACATTTATATACTTTATCTATAAACCTAGAAACCAGTAAGACTTGTAATTACATACCCCTCAAAGGTTTTTTTATTATAAAAAAAAAGACATGTAGTCTTTGGTCAATTTTTTACATTAGCATCACCCAAAAGCTTTAATTAGAGCAGTAACTTGATGCATTTTGACAATCGAAATGTTACAATGATATTACTCAGTTTGTAAGTTACCTTAAGAAAGCATAACTATGTACCAGAATCATCTGGAAAACTCTTTGATAAACCTACACACATATGAATGTTTTAAAATTATTTCCCATTTATACTGATTTCCAAATCACTTATGTAAATGAAATAATGTCAATGTTTCTTTTAGAAGCATCTTTTAAAAACACATTTCAACAAATTACTTAGAATTTAATCTTACTACAAATGTTTCTCCTAGGAAAGCCAACACTCCTAGGAGTAATATTTAAAATACTAAAGCTCACATTTGGATTTGCTAGACTAATAAAAAACTGCTCTCTCTCTTTTGAAGAGTGACATATAAACTATTTTAACATGAATCTGAGGAATGCTTTTACCGTATAAAGAAAAAAAAATCAACGTTTTAAGCACATTACCTTGCAGAATGGCTTTGAAAGATTTTTTTTAAATGCTTAACCTGTAAAGCATTTTTACTAATTCATGGATTTCTTGACAGAGCATGCTGGTTTTTTTCCAGCTCATGAAGTAAAAACAAAACAAAACAAAACAAAAACAACAACAACAAAAAAACGCCAAAACCCAACCAATTCTGAATTTAAAGACAGTTGGAAAAGTACCTCAAACAAATGTTGAAAACACTTTAAACAAAACAGACATGAAACCATAGTCACCTTTTAATGATTTAATATTTATCAGTAGTTGCTATAGTAATTTATAACACTGAAAACTAGCAAACTTAATATGGTCAGTACCATAGGCATACTGAAAAATGAACCATAATTAGATGAGGACACAAATACCTTCCCCACGTTTTGTCATGCACCTCCTCAAAAGATACTGATACACTTTAGCACTGCAGTTCACTACTAGCTTTAGTAAGCTTTTGTTTCTGATTTAGAACCTGTAAACCAGTGCTAACTGCTGTATAACCAACAGCATAAACAGATCTCCCATATTTGTTTTCAAGCCTATACACAACTATTTGTCTTCACTAAAATATTTCCTACAGAAGGGCATGCATGATTTGCCTTGATAACACAGCTTTTTAATGCTGTGCTTTCCCCAATTCAAATAAAATTTAATCAAATTTTCATGTTGTATTTGTGATGTAAAGTCCATGCACTAAATGCAGTGACTTCAGACAGCTTCTCCTGTAGCTAAAGGCAACCAGAACCACAAGAAAAAAAGTTTGGTCCCATCACCAAGCAGAAACAGTGCTTCAGAAGACTAAAAGCACTTTCAGTAAAAGTCTCTTTGAAATTGATTACTAAACAAGATATAACAGGCTTTTACTGTAACTCGAAGTTTACTATGCCATCACATTTTAAAGCTGTAAATTTCAATATATGCACTTATTTCCATCAACACATAATTGGATTTACTTCTAATTAACTTATGTTTGACAAAGCACTTAGCTTTAATATACAGATTTGGTCTGTAGTAGAAGCAACTGTAAGTGGGCAAGAAATTAATCTTTCTCTTGCAAAAATCTTAATGAAGAAAATAGTATCCTTAACATTGACTTCCTTACTAGATACAGGACATCTCATGGTTTCTCATGAAATTCATTATTATTTCACTAATCTGTAGACTAGTAAAAAGATGCCCTTATAGGTTCTGTACTTAGGGTCTTTATGTTAATTCTAATTTTAAAAATGTGAAATTCAGGCTTTATGTAGCTTCCATTACTAAAAGAGTTCCAATCCCACACTTCACAGTCTAAATGAATGGCTTTTTTGCTACCAGCTGACAAAAAACCAGCATTAATAACTCTTTCTCTTTAATAATCTCACCTTCTGAGCTGCTTTAGAGGGACTCTTGTTTTTGCTTCCTTTGGGTCTTCCTCTTGGTCTTTTAGGAGATGGTTCACCAGTTGGTTCCTAAATACAGGAAAACATGCTATTGTGGCAAGAGGCTACAACTAACCCAGATGATCTAAAGGATAAACTTAACTGAGAAGTTGCTTAAAATATATAAATTAACAGTGTCATTAAATACCATAAGATTAATAATGCAACATGAAGAATTTAGCAACTCCAGGTAAAGGAAAAATATATTTTGCACAATAAAGGACTTCTCTTGCAATTGCATTAAAAGAGTTGGGAAAGTGTGCATATTCCAACATGGAAGTTACAGCAGGAAACACATTTTTAAAGATGGCTATTATTTCCCTCATATAAGAGCAGTTCTTTTAAAAATAATACAGTTACCCATTAAATTTCAATTGCATTGCATTATAGTAAGATACAATTATCACATGTAGTTTCTAGCACAAACTTTTTGGGGAAGTTAACTATCAGAATATTGTAAAGTAAGATGAGACTACTTCTCTCTCAAGGGGGCAATTTTTTTCTGTTGTTCTCCAGTCAGCATTATATTCACACCTATTCTAAAGAAAATTCATTTGTATTCACATGCAAATGTAAAGTTTCTTCAAATAGAACACTAGTAAGCAAAAAAAAACTCGTCCAAAGAAGAATCCGAAAAACCCCAACTCGAAAATGAGTCAACACTGATTATTTTAGCTATTTTCTTAACTAGTTCCTTTGCCTGCCAGTAAATAACCAGTCCTTAAAACTGGGTATGAATTACTAAGAGTTCAGATTCCAAATATTTATTCAGTGAATCATAAACACTATAAAACTCTTCTAGTCTTGAATATTATACATTTCATTCATATTACAGGATGTGGTAGAACTAATTAAGCACAGTTTGTTAACTTAAACCAGTTTAAACCCCTTCAGCTTTCGTAATTCCCGGCTAGGTTAAGGGGAGGCTGGCGGGGGGACTCCCCAAGTGCTGCAGCTCAGTGGCCAGCCCCGCAGGCACTGCACATCTGGGCTGGGCACGTTGAAGGAGACGCATTTTTCTTTCACTTCCATACATTCAAATGCTACGGAGGGGGGAGGAAAAAGAAAAAAAAAAAAAAAAAAAAAAAAAGAAGAAAAAAAAAAAAAGAAAAAAGAAAAATAAAAAAGGAAGCCCTGGCACAAACCAGCAGGGTCGGTGGGTGCTGGCTGCCGGGGCTGGTCGGGGGCAATCAGGGGGTGAAGCAGAAGGGGGACAGAGCCCGCAGTCACCGGACCGATGGAGTGAGTATCACCAAGGGCAGAGCGAGGTAACGGGGGGCTCTGCTTTTATGGCTTTCCAAAAAGTATTTTCCGTGCAATTTACAGGACCATATCTGGGCGGGGGAGGGGAAGGAAGCAAAGCAGCCGGGTTTCCACCGGCTCGGGGCTCTGCTGCTCGGCTCTCTCCACGTTTCGAGCCCCTCGAAGGCTCTCGTGGCACTGGGGCTGATGCCAAATGAATGGGAAGTAAACACGTTTAAAGCCCGCGGAACCTCGCTTTAAAAATGAGCTCCACGGACAGCCCTGCTTCTCAGTTGTGACTTCCGAGGGAGGCAGGGAAAAGGCTGCGGGCGGCTCCGCGCTGCCCCCGCCGAGCTGCGGGATTAATTGGTTGCATCCGCAGGCAAAATCCTCCTTCGGCGGCGCCGGCGGAGGGGCTGCAGAGCGCGGGGGCTCCC
>VZSR01003812.1:2629328-2652419 GCA_013398615.1 Brachypodius melanocephalos | reverse complement strand
GAAAACCCGGCGATGGGGGGCTGGCGGTCGGCCAGATAAAACACGAGCAGCACGGCAGCCGGGGCAGCGACGGCAGAGCGCGCCGCCGCCTCACG
Organism: Brachypodius melanocephalos; assembly: GCA_013398615.1. Taxonomy (NCBI): domain Eukaryota; kingdom Metazoa; phylum Chordata; class Aves; order Passeriformes; family Pycnonotidae; genus Brachypodius; species Brachypodius melanocephalos. Next base: position 2,652,324 of record VZSR01003812.1, on the reverse strand, counting down.
TGTCCCGCACCGGCCCGGCCGCGCCGCCACCGCGCCTTTAAAGGGCCAGGCCGGGCCCGGCGCTCGGCGCCCCGCACGCGCCCGCCCGCAGCCACCGCGCGGGGCTGCGCGGCCGCCGCACGTGCGCGCCCCGCCGAACAAAGGCGGCCGGGCCGGGGCCGCCCCGGGACGCGCCCGCCGGGAGCGCCGCTCCCCCGCCGCCCTGCGACTGCCGGGCAGGCGCTGCCACCGCGGCGCGACCTCGGCGCCTCGCGAGACGGCCGCCGCCGCGGTAAGATGTGGGCGGTGTAAGCCGACGGCGGGTCGGAGCTGTCCTGCCGGGAGGGTGACGGCGCGGGGAATGACCTTGCGGAGAGCCCTGCCCCGACATTGTTCTTCCCATGAGCATGGCGGGCCCGGAGGCTGCTCTTCTTCCCAGAGCCCGCAGGCACGATGTCCGGCACAGTCCTCTCTCTGCGCCGGTGTTCGGTCCTCTCCCGTACGAGCCGTGGTTAGGCGCCCCTCCGCTGTGGCGATAAGGAGACGGCCACAAAGGCCCGGGAGGACCCCCCGTCCGTGGGACCCCCAAAGAAAACGTTCACACCTGAGCTTCATGTGCAACTTGGGCATTTCCTCCAGTCCCACTCCTCCCACAAGGTCTTGCACTTTGGCTGACAGCCACCCCCGTAGTAACTGTCTGGTGACATCCTTTCTCCCCTGCTCGGGGCCGGACAAAAAGTTGCATTATCGTACATAATACTGAAGAGGGCAGAGGTACTGCTGCAACACTCCTTGTGCAAACTATCGAAATACAGCCAGTTTTCTTGACACCTTATAAATTCTTATGTCTATCGATAAATAAGGAAACAGGCAGAAAGTTACTACAATCAAACATATGCAGTCATTGACCAGCAAGGACTGTGCTGAGGAGACAGCTGATTTATTTTCTATGGAATAGAAAAGGCACACTGCAGACAGATGGGCTAAAGAAAGAGTAATCTTAGAACACTTCTTAAGGCTGAAAATATTGCCAAAATGTTCTTAATCCAATCACAAGAATCCCAAAGCCTGCTTCACTCCCATCCCCAAAAGCAACCAGCTATGGAAGATAGACACAGTCCACCTGTTAAATCTAACAGCTATCAGAAAAGCCTTGTAGTCCCACTGCATTTTGTAAAATATTCAGTTCCCATCACACCAAGAAATCCACAGAGCCTTACATCTATTCTATACGTCAAAAGAATAAGCTGCTGAATGCAATCGGGATTCCAAGTGGAGGTTGTGAAGTCTTTAGTTAAAAGTGCAGCAGCACATAACTTTTATAACATCTGTTAATCTCTTAAAAGCATATTCATGTGTCCATTTCTCTGGAAGAAAGTGCTACATGCAATTGGTAAAAGCCTGTTGCTCCAAAACATTCATCTCTACAGAATCATCCTATATGGGCTATTAATTGTTCCACTAGTCTTCCCTTGAGCACTTCTAGTAAAAATACTATAGTTCAAAGACTTTTTACATGTAGCCATAAGCAAATGATTTTCACATGAGGTCAGTATTCCTAAGCTCCCTGTTTGAAAGCTGTTCTGGACAAGAAAAGCCTTGATGCTTGCCCTGTGCCCAGTGCAACAGTTTGGGTCTTTCTACAGTTTGACCACAGATTCACCATCATAAGAATCAGTATCCAAGATGTAAGCAACTTGGGTCTTTCATTTATTTGAAACTATCCTGATTCCCTCCTTAACCAAAAGTTCTTAGACAGTAAATCAATGTGATGTTCCTTATGGCAACTCTGTGGATACAGAGCTGTTCAGACTAATCAAAACACTTGTTCTCATGTCATTTATATACACAGTACCTTAACCCAGGTAAGCAACATGACATCCAGAACCCAGAAAGCCTGACCTCCCTCAAGTGACTGATGGAAGCTGAGGAGCCAGAAACAGCTCTTCATTTTTCTTCCAGGTTCCTTCGCAAAAGAGGTGTGGTAGCTGTTCCTTCTGCTGTTCCAATCCATCCTCTGACAGTATAGCTGTATTTGCACAATATTCAGTGCAAACACCAGTGAATACAACTGTATAATTAATCAAAGGGACTACTGCAAAGTCACTGGAGTAGACATGACCTACTTTCCACCAGCTTTGGACTGGGATTTAAGCTTTGGTCTATTAACAGAAGTATTAATTATCAGTGCTTTTATTTTTTTGTTTTTGTTGTTTTCTGGAACCATTCATAATAGCATAGGAAATTTATAGACATAAAATCTGGCCTGATTTCTAGTCTCCACAAGTCTGAAACTCAGTACATTTGCAAAGAAATCAGGGGAACTTCCTAGAAGATTAAGAAGAAGACAGTGAAAAATAATGTGCAGATTTTGCTACCAAACCCAGAACATTTATAAAGAGGTCATTTGTTATTCTATAATCAATGTAATGGCTTGTAGAGGGTTAATTGCCATCTCTTCCCAGATGAGATTTTTTTGTAATTGTGCATTCTAATAGCAGTAATACTTTGCATCAGAACAAAGAACCAAGGTTGCAGGAAAGTATCTTTTAGAAAGACAGAAAATTACAGGTTAATAGGCCTTGGAGATTATAAATAGCAGCAATAAATAGCTTTCATTGCTCTTGCTCACTTCTTCATCTATTTCCTTTCTCAAAAGCCTATGGATCCAGAAGAAACCATGCTGTATGGTCATGGGGAGATGGCACCTGTAATGTCACAGGGAGGTTAGATAGCAACCTAACATAACCCATACCTAAGTACAAGTAACTCTCACCAGTGGAAGTCTGTGACGTCAGGTGGTCTCACCGGGTAGTGCTTTACACAGAGAGAACTTTTTTTTTATTTTTTGCAAGTTGCTACTGAAGTTCTGTGTGATAGGAAGTGTGTCGCCAACTTTATAATGCCTGCTCACCATGTACGTAGGAGGGCAGAGTCAGGACACCCCTCTGTTCTGCTCAAACAAGTCCTCTTTCCTCCACCCTCATTCTCATGGAGTGCAAACTACCCAAAAGGGGCAGTGATAGTAAGTTTAAGGCCTTAGCTCAGGGGAAGCAGCAATTTTTTAACTCTGAAAGAGATCTCTTCCCAGGACTGGGAGAGCAGATGATAAAATTCAGAAGAATTTTTTTTACTGTTTCCTCTTTATTTCAAGAAGCTTACAGCTCTGCACTGCCACAGAAAACTCCTTAGAGGAGCAGTCTTGGCCTATCAAGGGCTAGAGGCTGCCATGTCTGAAGGGTTGTATTTTGAGTGGATATTTCACTTCTGTGGCCAACCAGAGAAGCCAAAGATATTTATGTAGTTGAAGACTAGAGACCTGGGAATCCTGATAACTCCACTGCTAGAGAACCAGTCAGTGCAGGAGAAGTACATCTTGCAAACATCGTCTCTATTTGTGGGGAAAGTTAATGTTTGTTTTCCCCAGTTCTTTTAGAATGTGCTGTGGGGATACAAGAGAGGAGAAGAACAGACACATGAACCTTAAGTGCACCTACGAGATGGGCCAGGGTGTATCAGCATACTTCCACTCTTTTCATCCAGCTGGTGGGACCAACAGTAGCTGTTGCTTCATAATCAGCAACCTGGAGATGGCTCTGAGAATGCTTTAGGGAAGCATGACTGTGACTGACAAAAAGACCAAGAGAAGAACATTAAGGCTCATGCTCAGGCTTTGTCTGCACTGGTGAATTTCTTCCCTCCTCCAAATTCCCACCATTGCCAATATGAATGCAGCTGCACAATTGTTAAAGATGTTGGGAGGCATAATATATGAGTTTTCATCTAGTCAGCCATTTGCAGCACTGTGTCAATTAACCCTCCTCAGAGCAGGGTTAACTGATACAGTGCTGAGAACGGCTGCTGGAACTGAAAGCTGTCTATACTAAGGTTCACATTGTTGCTAGCTCTGGTGCAGCTGCAGTGGAATCAGTCCACGTGGGATTATTTGGTAAGAATTCTCCAACCTAAAAACTGCTTCAAAATGCAACACAGCCATCTAATGAGCCAAAACACGCTTCCAGTGCACCTCAACAGCTATGCACCCGGGCTGTCACCATTCGTAATGGGATTTCTTTCAGTTCAGAAAGTACTTTTTGCATTTCTGTATGAAGTACTCAGTACTTCATCTCAGCAAACTGGTGTTCCTGTCACCCCCATAGAAATGCCTCAGCTCATTAGTTCTTACTAACTCTGGACTTGAAGACGTATGTTGGAAGAGCCAATTTTCTGTTAGTGTCTTTTCACTGATTCATACACTCAGTAATTCAAAATTTGGCCTTTCACGTGTGGAAACTTTGTAATTTGTTTTTGGTTTTAATTTTTTTAATGCAGATCCAGTTCTTTAATTTATGGCTGAAGTTCTGGTTCACTAGGAATTTTGCTTTTTTTCCTGTTAACGAGTAGAGCCTTATTTATGCAGAGCAGCACCATGAAGACCCAAACTGATTCCTGAGGGAGTAAAAATTTCAAAATTTTCTATTTTGAAAGAGCAGAGTTGGCAGAATCAGTCCCACTTATTTCCATGTACTTTAGGAAGCAGTTATGAACCGGGCTGCTGAAATGGGTGTTTCACCCTCTGCTGAGTAAGACTAATACTTCTAAAAAGCCCCTCTCTATCCTTCTCCTACATCCATGTCCAACACTAACTAAAACAAGGAAGTGTTGTTTGGCATTTGTTACACTTTTGAACCACTATTTATCAGACAGATGCTGGCAGTCAGGTTTTTTTTCGATGCAGTTTGCAAGTGTGAAAATGTTACAGCCTAGTCTCAGCAAAAATCTCGGTGAAAAACTCTAGCTCACTAAAGCCTCTGATTAATGACAAGCAGGTTTCAATTCATGCACGGCATCTTATGCAAATGATGCACAGCTATTTGCAGAACTCTGGGCAACTGCATATGCCTATGAATATCTACAGAGGCTTGACATACCCGCCCAGGGAAAGGGCAAAAGGGCAGACCCAGAGGAGATGCAATCCATAGCCTCCCAGCTGTAGTGGTGAGCACTAGAGCTTAGCTCAGGATGTTGGGATGTTGAGCAAAACTGATTTGGCAGAAACTTGGACACAGCTGAGTATTCTGAGAAAGGGGAAAGGAAGTGGCTCACTCTTCATTCATTCCTGATACTGCCGTGGTGACTGTTTCTCGCTCCCAGAGACCCCTTTGGACAAAGGGAGTGGGCACAGTAACTGGATTGCCTGCAAAGCAGGTGTGACAGCTGTCTGTGGAAGGAAGGAGCAGCTCCGTACTGACTGCCCTTCAGCTCAGATTGAGCTCTGGGGATGCATGGTAAGGTTGTCAGATCACAACTGTCATACAGCTTGGTAAACATGTTTATATGTTTACTTAAATGGTTTTCATTATTCTCCTGAAGGGTTCTTAGGAAAATGTGTAACAACTCCCATCCCAGATCCCAGTGGAACTGGATTTCTCTTCTTCCTTACCCCATTCCTTTTCCCTTCAATGTTAGGCTCAGTATCTTGCATATGGTTTTATATGAAACTCGGTGATTAAAACTACTTAAGACTGGCTCATTTTTCTCTGCAATGAGTTCAGTTATTTCCTTTTTATACCTTCCAGAATTTACTATACCATATCTAAATATTGGCTGCAGTCCACATGTTTTAGATCATTCTCTATAATGGTCCTGCTGTTACAGAATCCTTTGTGTGTGTGTGTGTGAGAAAGAGAGAACATGCATATGTGTTGGAAGCAAGACAGGGTGCATAGAATTGTTTGGAAAGAGAAATCAGGGTATACCAATTCCATAAGGGATTTCTGAACTGTTAACATAAAAGTGATAAAAATAGTTGAGCACTGAAATTATAGACCTCCAGTTCATTACATTCTGTGTGTGATAAGTAATATTTCTGGTCCCAACATGTTACTCTACTATATATATTCTACCAATATATCGCTCATTCAACTTTTGTTGCTATATAATTTTACAGATCAAATTTATTGCTGTCACATTTACTCATTTTTACTTCTGTTCTAAGTGTAGGTCCTTTGACCTGAGTCATAAGTGTCAGTCAGTGGTAAGCTGTGTGAAGATGAGACTGAGGCAGCATCTGAGTCCTAACTCATTGTACCAAAACCTGCTGATGACCGTACAGAGGACATGCATATGTAGGATAAATAAGCTATCCAAGAAAAAGCAGGAAAAGCTTCATTTGACAAACCATAAGCTTTAACCAAAACACACAAAAAAGTCACAGTGTCCTAATGTGTGGCTGGAACTTGTGAGGAGGTTATTGAGGATTGCCTCTCTACTTCCAGGACAAAATGAAATCAGTAGCCCTTTTGCAGTGGGTGCCTTTGACTCTTGCCTGTTATTCCACATATAGAAGATGCATTTAAGTGCCAAACGGACAGACATGGACTGATTTTGTGCCCAGCAAGTGTGCCCTACCTCACAGCCCATGAGATAAACCATTTCACGCTCACAGCAGGCTGGGTGTCCTCACTGACGCACATATGGAGTCACAAGAGTGCGGCAAATTTGCTCTCAAATTTATTTCAGCTTCTCATTGTGGACAAGTCTTAAGACAGCCTGGCACTGCTGTAAATTCAGACCTCTTTCCCATGTGGAGAAGTTCTCAACCACCCAGAACCTAACAGAACAGATACTGAAAACTCTGCAATAACTACTCCACTCATGTCTCACCCTTGTAGGGCCCTGGGCTGGAGATTAGGATATAATTTTCTGCTAGAATGAATTTCACCCAAAGATGGTATACTTAGTTTCTATTTTTTTTCCCCCACAAGCTAAGATAAATTTCTGCTTTGGTCCATTAACAATACTTGTATTTTTAATCAGAATTATTTTGTACTGTATTTTCTTTGGAAATAACAGTAATACAGTTTATGTGAAATACAAACAAATGAGGGAACCATTTTTACCTAAATGTATGAATAGCATTTTGCAATTTGTCATTGTGATATATTTATCTTTTGAACTTTTTAAGTGAGCTCAGCTGAAAAAAATGCTTCTCTTCATCACATGACTGGAAAATATATTACACCAGAAAAGAATATTGCTGTTTTAGTTTAGAAATTAGAGGTTAAATATAATTTTCCACTATACTTACTTTCACAAAGTATGGAGTAAATTATTTACACTACAGTAAATTCTTAATACGTATTCCAAAAGGTGGTAAATTCAGCATTCTTGCTTAAATTAATGGACATTTTGTGAATGTGCATTGAAACTAAGACCCTTAAGATCTTGTATCGCCCACTGGAGTCTTGAAACCACTCTAATATAGCTAGACCAAAACAAATTTTGTCAACAAAATGAAGCCTGGAGGAAGGAAACCAGTATTGAACAGAAAGACACAGGCTGGCCAGTGGAGTGACAACAGAGAAGCAGCTGAAGATTTGGGTTTGCTGTCTGTGTGACACCCATCCCTGTCTAGAAGCGCAGGGTATGCTGCTCACTACATGCGGTCTTTCTCACCAAAACTTTGCACAAACACAGAGGTGCCTGTGGTTTCCAGCCAGGCGTGCTGCATCGCTGGCTGCAGCAGGAGCAGGACAGCACAGGAACTCCATGCCCGGGCTCCCCGGCCATACTGGCACAGTTAAGTCATCTCCCACTCGTGAGCCGGCCCGGCAAACAGGGCTGCAGGGAGGGAGCAGGCTGCAGCCAGGGCAGCAGGGTCCTTTAGCCCGCACCTCGCTGCCCTCGTTCCCCTGCATGGCTCGGGAACCGGGAGCAGAGCCAGCTGTGCCCCAGAGGAGCGCTCCCAGCAATGGCAGCTGCTCCCAGCCACCATTTTGCCCAGGGGTCATTTGCCTGTCACATCCCAGACATGTCACCCTCCTGTGATGGGAGAGCAGCCAAGCAGCCATCAGCAAAGGCTGTCTGCTGCCAGAGCAATTCATCTGACACACAGCCCGTTCCTTACATGCTCCAGAGCTGTACTGGGGAAGAAGGCTATGGGAACAGGCTGTGGGCCTGATAAATTGTCCCACCTGCCACAAAAGCTGACACTCCACAGGATGAGAACGTGTTTCCTACAGTGTATGGCCATCATATTTCAAACCTGTTGTGATTCTCTGATAGTTGGGTTGCTTTTCGTCCATTTCCACTATGTGCAAATATGGAGTGCAAAGAAAGGTCCAGGGCTTATGGAGCATCAGTTGGGAGCTCAGGAAATGGAGACAATTCCTGTTCATTCTTGCCTGACCTAGGGCAAACCACATACACACAACAGCTTGGAAGTGTTTGGATACCTACCTCCCACTTAGCCGAGCAAGAATGAAAAGCTGTGCCCTATCAGGAAAACACAGATGTGAGTATTCCCTATCTTCCAGGGCCATTATGAAGATGAAGACATTTCTGGTCTACAGAAACAGGGGTAATGGCAGTCATTCAAAAATCATATATATGAGAAAGGGTAGTGCAAACACAGAGGAAAAGTTGCATGGTTACCTAAGGCAAAGAAACATCTTTAGATGTTTTCAGTTGTGGCTCAGATTTGGTAAAATATGTTTAACAAATCTTTATACTTAAAAGCTCTGTCTGAAAACATTCCTAATCTTTTATTTATTTTTTTGAATAATGATATCAGTAACAGACCATTATATAATCACAAGAAAATTAAAGCTCTCCAGGGCATGATCTTAACTGTGTAATTAATGAAGGTGCTTAAAAGTACAAAGTGAACCTGAAGCAAAATTTGTACCAGAACCACACCTCATTATGTTTTGCTGCTTAGGTCTGTCATAAATAGAGATGTTTATTACACATCTGCCATTTAAAGTACTTATTACATGCAGTGTTATATTTTATTTAGATTTAAAAATTTAAAAACACATGATGAGAAGCTGTGTTACTATTAACACATGCCTGAGAGGCCAGGTTGCACATGTACATTGTGCCTTAGGTTATATTACAGTTCATTCACTTTGGAGTTACAAATCATTTACAGAAGTATATTGTGTAATTAGTGTGCCTAATTTCAGTCCATGGAATTTCATTGGTGTGAAAGAACAATCAAGTCCTGTATATCCATTCACATTTATTAGGCCAAACTTTGTAGTCTGTCCTTGGAGCATCATTCCTTCCTCTGCTTTCAAAAACAAATGGCATTAAAATCTCTAGAACTTCCCAAAGCAAAAGCAGTTATTTACTTTCCTTATGATTTTTTCCCTTTGATACAGAACCGACTCCAAAAGTATGGGCAGAAAGGGCAAGAGGTGGTGTTCCAGTCATATGCTTCATAATTCTCTCCTCTTCAGGTTTGTTTTCCTGAACAGACTGCCCTCCTGGACTAGCTCCAGGGCTGACTTTGAAGAAATCTTTCATAGAAAATTATCTTGTCCATAATGCAGAATATTGTGTCATTTATCTCACTTACAAGACTACTTGGAATTTATTGACAATATTTTTCAAGAACATTTTCTTGCACTTTTGCAGTAGTACTTAGTCCCTTAGGTCCTTCTACCTAATTATTTTACTTACTGATGGAAGGAAAAAAACCAGATATTAACACAATATAATCCTCTTAATATTATCCAAAATAGCTTTTCCATATAGCAGTTTAATGCACAGAAGTCCAGTGGCAGTTCCAGGGTGTATTTCTGTGTGATTGAATATGTATAACAAGTAATGCCTTAGAGATTCTTGGCTCACCTGTAGAGTAAAATTCTGTATTACCTGATAGGTTAAAATGGATACCAGAAATTTTACATAGATTGAGGCAGAATATTGTTTGCCCTACCCACCGAAAGACAATATTCCGTATTTATGGAAAAAGATAAATGTTTTATGTGGGAAGATATTTGCAGGATATGTTTACTTGATTTTGGTCCACTTTTTTATGTTTTACAAAATAGTCAAAATAAAGCCACTCCAAACAAGAACTGGTAAAATATATGCGACATACACAGTCTTTAGTGTCTCAATGGATAGTTTGTAAAGACAAAGATCTCTACAAAAATATGAACTCTGAGTTTAAAAAACAGAAAGTTACAGTTTTTTTCTTCATCCTCAAAGCAAAATGTTTAAACTTCTGTCAGTCTAGTAATTAGTGTTTTAAATAGAAGCATAGAAGTCACAATTTCATATAGAATTATTTTATAACAGAGCATCATATATTTACTAAAGGTTAGAAAGGTGCTACATCCAGATTAGAATTGGAGAAGTAGTAACTGTATTTTGATTTCTGACAGTGTATGAGGTGATATTTTTGCAGTAACATCAGTACAGATGCTTCCATTGAATTGAGCAGGATCCTTGGAGTGTAAATTGTAAAAAAATCCCAAAAATCTAGATGCCAGATGTTTGAATGTCGGTTTATTGCAAGGGTGTATGTCCTTTAAAACAGAATATAATTATCTGGCATTATACTGTTTGAAAGATTGAACACTTTCCTAAATGCATGAACTCTGTGTGATGTGAAAAAAAAAATTAAAAATTGATGGAACATTCATGCATTAATTGGCATAACTAAATAATGGAATAACAGAGCTGCATGAAATATAATACTCTCCAATTTCCAAAAGTCTCTCTCACTCCAACCAAGACAGCTTATTTTCACTGAGAATTCAATACTTCATAGGCTCAGTACTTTGGCCAGGACCCAGCTGAGTAGGTAATTCTGTTCTTTTCAGTGGAGTTACTCACATGCCTAAAATTAAGAGGGAGATTATGTACTTTGATGGACAGAATGCAGAATACTCCAGTTCTTTTCAGAGTCTCATCAGCAGGCTGCATATATTGACACTTTGAATGTTGTTTGGCTGTATAGGGCTGTATAGATTTGAAATGTAGAATCAAGAGGGAAACTAATGAAACAAGCAATAAGGAGTGGAAATTCATCTCTGTTTTGGTTTAAAATTGACCACCAGACTGTTTCTGCAGGATTCCACCACTGCTGTGGTCATCAGAGAAACCAACTGAAACCATCTCAGTTTTGAAGGTAAGTGCTATTTGTATTGCATTACATTAAATTTTAGGGCAAGCTGCATGGCTCTACTAATTTTGCAGGGACTTGGTTACCTCAATATAGAGAGAGCGTGGGGAAGACAGCAGAACACAGGAATATTTGTGAAAGACAGCTTGATTCTGACATCATGATTTGATAATTGATTTTGTTCTGTGGGAAGAACAACCTTCTCAGAATTGTATGCTTCTAAAAGAAACCCCTAGTACATCCTGCAAAGTGGATGGCACCCCACCAGGGGTTAATCATGTTAAACCTGTCCTTCTAAGGAAACAATCCACTAATTTCAACCATACTTGAAAGAACAAAGTCTAAAAAATTATTCGGCTCCTACAGGTAGCTACTCTGAGAGAAGGAAACCTGGGCAGAATTCAGGTGTATTAGGTTGAGAGTAGCCCTTTATCTAATCTGTACAGATGATGGACTGCTCATTTAGAACACCTTCCAAACTTGCTGAAGAATTCCTCTTTTTGTCTGGTAGAGAAAGTCAAATGTGGGACTGTTCCCAGCAAAAAGGAAGAGGAAGACCAGAGGATAACCAACACCCACAGGGAGTGTGTTCAGGCTTCATTAGATGCTCATAGAACAGTGTGTATGGTTGCTCCTAATTTAGCTGTCATTTAAGACTTTAGAGGGCAGGTGGCTAGATGTAGAACTCAGTAGTAAACAGAGCAGGAGAGTGTGGGAAACAGTATGAATGAAGCAAAATAGGATTCAAGTGATCAGTGTTCATGGGTAGGGGCTCCAGTTATAGAATATTTACAATACAGATATCCAGGGGGTTTTTTCACATTGAAAACAAAAGAACAATACACACTGAAGAAACAATTATTAGATACAAGAAATATGATGTTGCAAAAAAGTAATAAAAAGGAGATACAGGGAGTTACTGAAATGGAATATTAAGAGAAGTCAAACTATTTTTAGGTGCTAATTTCCTCTTAAGAAATTTTACAGTGTTTGAAAACTAAAAATTGCCTTTTGGAAACAACAATCAAGTGTTCTCACGGATTTCCACAGAACAACACTCTGAGACATGATGAACAAGTACAACATAGTAAACAACATGGTGAATGGGTGGACAGACACAGGTGCAGAGTTACTGGCAGCTCTGCTCTGACAGCAGATCCTTCATTACAGGTTCGTTGTGGGTTTATTATTAACACGCCTTTCCCCTTTCCAATGAGTTTTGGATTTTTATTTATTTCTGGAACGCTGCTCATGTTCCTGAGATATTATTTTGAAAGAAGATGCCCCAAATTCAAGCAGAGGAATGGCAGCCCAAAGACACGTTCTTTTGCATGTCTGTCTTCTCTCTTTTGCAGAGAGAGGCGTCTGCAAGAAGAACCGAGACTCCTTACTTCACTTATATTGCCAAGGGTTTTAGCAAAACACTGGAATAAATTCATTAGATAAAAAAAATACTGCCTCTCCTGACAGCTTAGAAGATGTTAATATCTTGGAGCCAAAATTTTAAGTTTTAACTTGATTCTTATTCTTCTGTTCCTTGGGTAGAACTCCATTTATTTTAACAGTTTTGCCTGAGGCAAAACCTCAGGATTCAACTCTTAGAGAATACCAAGTATCTTAAAAATGATCCTAAATGTGACTAAGATCCTTCAGGCCCAAACCATTCCAGGAGAGATCATCATAAGTCTTTAAGCAAAAAACTGAAACATCATTATTTAAGCCTGGGAACACTGTTTTAAAGCAACGCTCTTTGATGTTCTAGAAAAATGTAAACAAAAGATGTAATTTGTGAGGCTGATAATTGATCAAGTTTTCAGAGTGCAAAATAGCCCTAAAGGAATCTGGTAGAAGTATCTGAAATTACTGTAGGGAAGAAATTTGATCTTATTTTAAACATAATTAAAGCTGCCTGCATCTCCACAAAACCTCCAAAACCCTGGAGATCTCTCATGGTTTACCCTCTGGGGAGAACACACAGATATGAATTTTAATAGTGTCTTTTGGTAATGTGGTGGATAAAGACAAATTGATTACAGCAGTCTGGAAAAAAGCAGGTGATGTGTTACCAGGGCCACTGGGTTCACGCTTTCCCAGACGTGGTGAGGGCCACCCAGATTGTAAAAGAAAGCTGATATCTTTAAAAACTTGATTTGGGGCTTGATATGGCTTTCTTATTTCCGGATGCACTGGATTATATCAAAAGGAAAATAAGATGTATGGTACAAATTCTGTTCTCATGTACACTAAACCAAAACTGGGCTAAAACTTCTGACACCAATGGATTTGCCTCAGATTTATGCCCAATGGAAGAGCAGTGCTGTCCTTGTGATTATAATGTCTATCATTATTATCTGACAAGCACTGTGAAACCAAAAGATAGTAAAAGTGTGATAAATCTGAACTCTGAGATAAGTGCTCCACATATTTGCATGAAATACCAAATAGAACATTCTTGTCAAAGTCCCTTATGAAGATATTTGTGCCTGGTCTCAGAGGACATGGTTATTTAAATTTTGTTTCCAAGAGAAACTAGGTGTGCATTCTGATGGGACATGAAGTGAGTTGTGTGGTGATAACCATAGGCTCCTTGCACTCCATTTCTTTCTAGGAATTTCATTTGGATTTATACTAAAACAATTAGAGAGAGACATATGAACTGAAAAGACAGTTCACTGACATGCATGATTATCACAGCAAGATGGAAAGACGGATGACAATCCTATTATTCAATCTATCCTTGAACTTTGTCTAATTTTGCTGATTAATATTTGGTATGTGTGAATATATGCACACCAGTTCAAGTTTGCACATATGGAGCAGGTTGACATTTGATCTGCTTTCGGATCTAGCCACTCTTCAGTATCATAGGTATCCTGCAGCCTGCCACAGAGCCATGAACTTGGTGTGCTGAGCAGTTCACTCAGTGTTCTGTATAAGCTCATTCAAGTCTTCCATATAAGCCTAGCTTTGAAAAGAACAGGGACCCAATCCAAATAAAAACTAATTGTCTGTACAGATGTGTGGCCCTGGAAAGCTCTGCTCAGCTGCATCTAACTGAAAAAAATAAGACACCTCTTTCTGTGCCATGGGAAAGCCAGAAACTTCTCCTTCTTCAGATGCGTAGGGCTGTTCTTTAACAGGGCTAGAAATTAAGTAAATCTTTTAAAACAAGCACAGAGAGAAATCCTGAGTTGTCATCCTGTCTGTCAAGATCATTCATATTTCTAAGTTAATGCTAAGTAGTCCTCACCTAGATCACAGCACCTGTACTAAAAACAGCAAGTGGAACTTCCTTAACCACTAGAACGAAGTCATTCTTGGCCTTAGATTCTTATGTACATTTTGCAATGGCACAACCATATTACAGAAAGAATAGAGAAGGCCCAACTTTTCCCTCATTCCAGTAGTCTTTAGTCTGGCAGTTGGATTGCCCTGCTGGAAGGCAATTCTCTTGGGTGTGAAACCCCACCAGCAGAGCTGGGGATTAACCCAGGTCTTTGATGTCGGAGGTGTGTGTTCGAACCATTATATCAAAGGCAAGATGGCAAGGCTACCAGAACTGGAGCCTTGTTTCAGAAGATAAATAAGCTGTGCTGGGTCCTGAAGAAAGGGTGCTGATAACCTGCTTCCAGAAGTGCCAGGCTGCAGATACAGAATGAATGGAAGCAGTTCCTCCAGGCTTTATGAGATCCAGTGGGGAGTAGGTGAACTGTACTACCTATGTCCTTAAGTTTTTAAACTGGCTGATTCCAAGCTGCTAGAGCAGCTTAACTTGTCAGCTGTTTTGAAAGCCAGCTCCTCCCCTACTGCAGAGAGAGCCTACGCATCTAGCACAGAGCGAGCGCCAAGAAGCAGGTGTCAGAAGGCTGGTGTTGCAAGAATTAACTTCTGGGCACCCAAGTCCTCATTGGATCTGACCTTCTGCATCTGTGAACACCATTTTGAACACCAAACCACTAGCCTAAATTCTTCAGGTCTTGCAGAATGGTGACTGCATACCTGAAAGGATCTAGGTCGTTCAGCTTGCAGTTACAAAGGTGTGCTGGCTTAGCTGCCCATGTCTACAAGTTGCAGGTATCCCAGGAGTCTGGTTGCATTTCCTTTGTCTGCACAAGGAACCTGAGATACAAATAGGCAGATATTTGATTTTATTTGGTTTGGGGTTTTCCGTGCAAGGTCTGAAATTACACAGGTCTGCAATGGGGGCTTTTCTTCTGAGTTACAAACCAGTGACATACCTTCATATAAATCCTATTCTTTTATCCAAATAGGAGCTAAAAAGGATTAGCTGGTATGATGCAAGTTAGTATCAATCTTTTGATCCAAAGCTTGTTTTATTGTACATTCAAAAATAATGTTCTATTATGCAACACTCAATTTGCATCAATCTTTCTCCTCAATAAAACACAATATAGTAACTCACCTCTAGAACAGCAGAATGTTTTTGTCTTGTAATAAGCATCAGTGCATGGCAAACAAGAAGATGATGGTGTTTTCCTACACAACAGAGTGAGTCCTTTGCGTGAGAAACCAAACTGGGAGAGGATACTGCTAGGCATGCAGAAATTGTGTAGGAACAGATGTTGATGTCTTTTCTGATTGATGTAAAAGACTGAGACTTACTGGCTTCAGAGAGTGACTCAAAAACCAATCAGGATTAATCGAAGTGACACTATTTAATATCTTTGTCATATACTTATATATCATGGTATGATTTTACGGGTTTTTGCAATCTAGCAGAGTTTATACAATTAAAACAACAATCAGTTAATATAGTATGACAACAAAAACCAACACAATTAAAGTGTCTCCATGACTTAAAAATGCAAGGATATGGGTTTCCCACAGAGCTATGGCAAAGAGTCTGTGAATTACAGTGGTTTCTTTACCTTCTTTCTTATTTTGCTGTTGAGATGAAACATTGACTAGTTTCTCCTATCCCGTTCCAGCCCTGGATAGCTGTACTCATTACAGAGCTAATCATCATATACTTGCATCTGGGCTTCCATTTTTCACTGATGTCAGTGATGTTGCCAGAAACACTGACAAGAACTGCCATACCACTGCTTTAAAAGTATCAGAAAGTAACTAAGGAGCATGCATATCAATGTGGAGTACAATCCCATCTCCCAGAAGGTCGTTGACTGATGAAGGATCACAAACCCAAACAGAAGGAAGCTTGATGTCAATTTACTGGCATATAATGCTCCCTGTGCTTAATTGTTTAGATAACCACTGATAACTTCCAATAGAGTAAGTTCAGCTTCACAAGTTGAGGGTTTGTATTTCTTCAGCTCTCATTCTTTGTTCACTGTTTTAAACTGAATATATACGGTTGTAACCATCTAGTTGCTTTCTTTGTGCTTGCTAAGTTCATGGTCTGAAACTTGCAGCAATCAGTTCCTTTGCCTAGCTGTTTACCACGTTAAGTCATATTGCAAAATCCATTCATATTTGAGTGACCTTCAGTTACACTGGGAGAGTAAGCATCAATTTGTCTTCCCAGCATTGTTCACTACTGCATACAGCCTGTAAAAAGACACACAATAAACAGTTCCTATCTTATCATTTGCCTTAGCTGGATCTCCCAGCTCACAGATATTCCAACAAATTACCCATCTATACCCTGCTTTATTGCCTTTATAGCTCAGAGTTCATATTTGATTGACCTATCAGTTGCTTTGACAAGCTACAATAAAGAAAAAAAAAGCCACACAGCTATAATTACACATTTCTCTTTCAAAAAATGTGACCAGGTTCAAAAGCTATCCAACGCTGTGAGAAACTCACTGATGTGACACTACTGCTGCCAGAAAACTAGCAGAAGCAAAATTAGCCAACTGAGAATATTCATGGACTTCAAGAGAGAGAATTGGAGACCTGTCTTCGAAGAGAGCAGCAGAAATAATACAATTCTGTAGTATGGTTTTCCTGTGAGGAACTAGCTGTTCCAAAAGCCAGTATACTTTCATAGTCTGCCAAAGCTGACTGAAGGAAGCATCCAGTCAAAGCCTGTAACTCAGGACCAAGTTTTCCAGTTGCTTGGGCAGTTTCTGACTTGTACAGGTAGCAGTAAAGAGCAGTGGATTCATATTTCACAGGGCTCAGGTAAAATGCAAACACCAATGAAAGCCTCCTAAGGATACTTTGTGGGGTTTGCATGCACTTTTTATTTTTCTCTTTACACTGGAAGTAATCTGCAAGGAGTTCTTTCTTTTCTCCTCGTGGAACTTTTTGACTGGTTTACGTTGTTCACAGAATCAAAATCAGGATCAGTGAGGAGAGATAGGGAAAGCATGAAAACTGAGGTAGAGCAAACAGCAAACAGGTAATAACCAACCTTTGTTGGTACCAAACAAAACCTTCCCCATTAGATTTTGTTTACTCCCCCCATGCAATATGTGCTTTATACAATCCTGCAGATGAGTTAACTGAGAGGACATATCTCTATAAAATAGGGAATCCATTTTAGTAGGTTGACTGAGTTAGTTGGCTAGTACTCCCATTGGAGCAATTTGCTAACAGCAGGAGTGTATCCAGCAAAATGTAGTTCTTCACACAGACCTCCCAAGTTGTCCCATCTCTCCATCAGAGAAACTTTTGTGAGGCCTGGGGAAGGGAGAGTTCTTCCGTAAAAATATAAATAAAAATGCCATGTCTAGGTGGAACCCTGGAAAAATTCCATGGAATACTATCTCATTATGAACTCTTTCCCTACACACTGTACACTAATCTGAAATATTAAAGAGCAAGACAGAATATTAGTGGGGAAAGCAGAGAGGCTTTGAGTAAGTGGGATCTGCACTCATTTGCTTTTGCTTTTTCAGATTATCTAGGAGATCTTGGGTGAGAGACAAAGCTGCTGTGCTTCATTTTCTCCTCAGAAAATAAAAATGAACTAACTCTAGTGATGTGCCTCCCAGAACCATCCAGAGAGATAATTTACTAGGATTTATAAAAATCTTGTAAAGAGGAGCAATGTATTCCTTAAATAAATAAAGTGTGGCTCACACTCCAAATGGCTACTGCAATACACAGAACAAGGATTAGCCTGTAAGCATAATCCTTAGCATTATTCTGTATGATGTGCAGTGTTCTGCTCGGAGATGCTGTCTTGTTGTCGGCACTTTTCTTCAAAATAGTTGCACTATAAAATCTATCTCAAACCAGCTGACTGAGCAGCAGTTGAATGTGTTTGGTTGGCAATTGTTTCGAAGGTTTCTAAACCTTAATAGTTCTGCCAGAGAATTGCATTTGCTTTAGGCAGCCTTCATAGCTAGCAAGAGGAGAGCTACACAAAGGCAGATTTGATGCTGTTAAAATGGTTATATTGGGTTGTGCATTTGACTTGGCTTTCAGGAGAATAAAATGGTTTATATGGGCATGGGTGAGAGAATGACTTAAAAGTGCAAGTTACACACCTGGACTATTAAACTATTTTTCTCTGTTTTCCTTAATACATGAACTGTTTCTGTCTCCAAAAATGCACACAGGAGTATTTTCAGGCTAAGGATATATCATAGTTTCTCATCAGTTAAACAAGTGGGACTGAAAAATACCAGGTTCTCACTATTTCTTTTCTCTACTGCCTGTTTCAATAGAGATATGAGGTCTGTGAGCACTGTATGACTTCATGCTTTTTTTTTCCAGAAATAATGATAAAGAAGTAACATGAAAGACTAGCCCAAACAAAATCTTTGAACTAGAAGATGAATGAGATAAAAGATACAGATTTCCCAATTCATTGCTATTTGTGCTTGTGAATATTTGGCAGAGCAAGTTCTCCCTCAAGTTCCCAGATGCCCTAATCAATTGGAAATCTTAAAGGCACAACCCGAAGTATGGCTAATGATTGAGAATGAACAAAGAAAATAGGAAAATGGCATCTATGAATAACCATTTCTGAGTGCAAGGATGTTTTAAATTCATCTTGGTTTATACTTAAGAAAAAAATTTGCATACAAACTTGCCAGGGTATATATTAGTCAAAATGTATTGTGCATCCTCTGGAAGGAGCCAGGGAGGGAGAATATGAATTGTAACATTCCCTGGGCTTCTGCAATATTGCATCTGCTCTCAATTAACGTGAGATGTGGTTTCTAGGGACCGTATCTATGGTATTTATCTTACAACCATTTTTAAAAATTATTTTGGTAAGATTTTATTAATTGCAATTGCAGCTTAAATAAAGGGGTGTAACAGTAGTGATCATATTGTCTGCATATTCTTTCTGTTGAGAATCCCAATCCATATTGTTTTACTGTCAGAGATTTAAGGAACAGCTATCTATGAAGTACCAGGATGTGAACAAGGTTTAAATAATTAAATCCACTACATCCACAGAAGACACACTCTATTCTGGAACAAAAGGAGAGAAAATATAAGTGCTTTCAAAAGTCAGAAAAAGACACCTGGCAAACCACTGTCACTAGGTTCTGCACAGTGAAAAACAAACACAGACAAACCTTGAACTAAAAACTAAGTTTTAAGTGCATAAAGGGAGGTTTCATCCTGCTGCATAATTTTTTTCTATCTCCCTTCCTCTGAAGCCAATGGGGACCTTCCATCTCAGTTAGTGACCAGCTCAAGTATTAACATGCAAGGGCTAAGAAAAGACATTCTAGTTAAGAAGGATAAAATCTACTAGTCAATTCTAATTCAATCCCAAATAGTTCCCAAAAACAGGTCTATTCATACTTGCCATATGAAATCACTGCTCACAGCATATGGCCAGCTGTCAGATGACCTGTGTTACAGCATGTTTCTGCTTTTCACTGACTGAATGGTTTAATATTTACCAGCTTTTTGTGAAAAGGATGGTCACAGCCAAAATTCATTCCCACTGCCCTTTCTCTTGTCAGCCCTGCCAAATTGTTACCCCTCCTGTCTGGTGTATGGTACAACCAGGTAGCTTTGCTAGCTGCTGAGTGAGGTGAAAATACCCACCTTATGTTTATGATGTAGGGCAAAAAGGAGGCCCCAAAGCAAGTATTGAGAGTTCCATTATCCACCCACAGCATCATCCCACACTGCTAGATGTTGTAGTCTCAGGTATTATCCTGCAGCTCAAAACATTCATAGAGTCTCTCTGGGCTATAGCATGCTCAGCCCTCCACACAGAAACTGGAGTATAAGAACAGAAAAACTAGACAATATGAGTGCTTGAATACTCCAGAGGGCATAGGTACTTCTGATGAAGTGACCTTTACAGACAGACATGAGGGTCCAGAATGAGCATGGTTGGTGAGTCAGTTTGACAGCCAGCTCATTTTGTTCTTTGGATAGATCACAGATGTGTCTCAAGAATCTAATCAAGATAATCCCCTGCCAGGAATATGTTGATTACAGAATATAAAACTTAAAAATCAAGTCTCCAAAGCTCTAATAGGTACAGTAACAGAGGAAAAAATACTTTCTGTTCTGATTTGCTTTTAAGGAATAGCCCTGCCAGCAAAACCGCAGAAATGACAACAAGCTCATCACTTAACCAATACGAGCTTTGCAAAACTGTACTGGTTTAATTCACATAGTTTTAAAGAAAAGGGTTAGTCCAGAAATGTCTCCCAAATAGAAGCATAAATTATCTAGAATATTTAGGCAGAAGATTGTGAAGTAGACATGCCCATATAATGAGGCATTCCCATTTTTGAATGGTTGAAAATACTCTTTTTACATAGCAGCCACTACAGAGAAAAAGCTAGTGACCACTTGTTACCAGTCAGTGAAAATGAGTACTCTTTCCAAACCCAACAGTCCAAGGTGACTAGCCAGCTTAATATGAAAAAGAAAGAAGTGATTTGAAAATCACTTTTCAAAGCTGTGTGCTGCATAAATATTGAAATAATACCTTCTAATTATAGCACAGCATATTAGAGTTGCTCCTGTGCTGTAACTAAAATATTTTGGAAGATGAAGTAGTTGAGAATTTCTATATTCCGGAGGAAGGGCCAAGAAGCAGAAAAAGCAGGCAATAGTTTGTGGTTTCAGATGGCCCTACACACTTTAATTTTTAGTACCTGACACTTTTTCAGCCAACCCTTATTAACATTAACAGACTACAGTAGTAGACTACTGCGCTGATGTCACAGAAGAAAAGCATCAGCACTTCTGAAGCAGCTGAAGCAGTGAAGAAAAAGAGACAAATTTGCATCAACAGATGTGTTTTACCACTAATGATCATGAAGCCATGATAGTTTTAATTACCCAGACTTCCCCTTATAATAATGGCCCCATAAAAGGTTGCCTAAATAAAAAATAACATCAATATACATAAATCTGAAAGCAGATGACTGAGATTTTTGAACCAGAAACCATTTTGAACCACTTGAGACCTTCATACAATTAAAGAAAAAAAGAATCATGCTCTGAAATTTACATACTTAATGTGTTCCACAAAAGCCACCAACAATAAACTTATTTATAAACTATCTAAATTAGCGGCTTCACTTTAACTAGTTAACATAGCTTAGTGGTAGAGTAGAACCTTAAACAACAAGCACATTTGCAAGATTTTTGTCATGGATTATACCAAACTGTCTACATATGTACAGATGTGCTGTGCCACTGAAGTCTGCAGTTCACAGCCAAGGATTAGAAAAAAAAAAAAGTTACTTTGTACCATCCTTTCTTCTTATAGAATGTATTATGTTAGTCTTCCCTTTCCAGATTTCTTTATGTTTACTTGAAAATTGCTAAGTTGTATTTATGTGGATAATAAGTTATTATCATTACAAATGCACTCTACTATTAGACTAGTAGCTGCTAACTACCATCTGCATTTCTCTATGACTATGCTTTCAAAACCTGCTCTAATGGAGAGCCCTAACCACCCTTTAAAACTGAGGGGAGGAAAAAAAATCATGAGTTGATAAAACCTTAGTCTGTTAATCTGTTCAGGATTCTGTCTCACTTTTTGGGGTCTCAGAAGGAAGTGGTAGGGTAACAATCCCACGAAGTGGACTCAGGTTCTGAGATCCTAGTGCTCAGCAATAGCTCTTTTAATTGTTTACTATAGGAAACAATTGATCAGTTTGTGAATTTTTTTGAAAATAACCATATTGTCAGGAATTACACTCCTTTCAGTGCCTACACATGTAATCATGGAAAAAGGCACAATAGCAGGTTTTCCAAATACCAGTTTTTTACCCTTTCTACATCCTCCACCTTCCAACTCTGGCCTTTCAGTGACTCATGGCCATTCCCTCAAAGCCATCAGAAAACAGAAACACCTGAGTATGCTGACACTCATATTCTGCTCATCTCTTTTGAAAGCATGCTCTTCATTTGCTTAGCAGTGAGCAAGAACAGGCAACCCTCTGAAGTTGCTAAAGGGAGAGTTGCTATAATGAGAAGAGAAAATAAACCTACATGAGCGTTCAGCTGTACACAGGCTGTGGAGCAAAGTTAAACTGCACCACTTGTGGCTTTGTTTGAGTATCATTCACAAGGGCGTGAGAAGGGGACTGGAATTACTAGTGAAAAGGCATAGCATGAAAAATGGGAATAACAGGTGCATGTTTTAATAGCATTAGTCAGCAACACCTGTAACTGATAGAC
Organism: Brachypodius melanocephalos; assembly: GCA_013398615.1. Classification (NCBI taxonomy): domain Eukaryota; kingdom Metazoa; phylum Chordata; class Aves; order Passeriformes; family Pycnonotidae; genus Brachypodius; species Brachypodius melanocephalos. The sequence goes on along the minus strand of VZSR01003812.1, from coordinate 2,629,868 downwards.
CAGAGTATGGGACTTCTAATAAATGGACACTGTCCATCTCTATAATTATATGCTGGAAAAATTAATTTCTAAAATCTGTGATAAATTACTACATGGAAGGCATGCTGGCACCTTTCCAGTCACTGAGTTCTTAGCCTCATTTCAGACTTTGCCCAAAGGACCTGGATTAGATAAGCAAAAGATTAGGGTGGATGCATCTGGACAGAATCTGAATGAGGGTGGAATACAGACTGCTTGTGTATCTGAAGCAACATCACTATGGAAGGAGTTGTGGTTCCCACAGACTAGCAAAGAATATCAAGGCTGATAAATGCATTGAGAAAATGAGGAACAGTAATTTTCTGAGGATGATGCAATGAAGACAAGGATAGTGCAGGGTTAGAAAACTGGTATTAAATGAGAAATATATGTGGACCAGCCACAAACATAATTTCCCTTGAGACTAAGGGAGTGTGAGGAGGAATGTCTGGAAGCAGTCTCTGCACTAGGATTCAGAAGAATGAGTGTTGTGGTTTGAAAGCAAAACAAGTGAGAGGCTCT
>VZSR01003812.1:2502503-2620117 GCA_013398615.1 Brachypodius melanocephalos | reverse complement strand
CAGCAGGAGCGCGGCAGTGCCTGAGGTGTTCCGTGAGCGGAAGGGGGCTGGAGTGTCGGGGAAGTAAATAAATCCCTAGGAAGCCATAGCAGTGCGGGGGGCTGGCGGGCAGCAGTTTCTGGGAGCGCTCCCGTCCTGCAAACGTTTCGGTCGCTCCTTCTGGCCGCTTCCCTGGGCAACCCTGAGCTGCACTGCCGGACATCGGTCTGTCGGGACGCGAGGTCCCTTCGCTTTCCCCTGCGCTGCCACCCAAGCCCTTGGAGTGCTTGGTGTTGGCTTGAGGAAAAAGCTGCCATTTAAAAAGAAACTATTTCTGTTCCTTTTGGTTTCAAGTCTTGTCCTTACGTGGTGCAGAGTTACCTGTTTCCTTTTGGGTTTGTTTTTTTGGTTGACATGTGGAATGTTGAGCAGGTTTAATTTGATGTCTCTAACTGTTACAGAAACACTGTTCTCATAGCGTTAGTTACAGTAGCAAGCAACAGTCCCACTTTGACTGTGTGCATTTATATAAGCATAATTATACCTCCTTGGTATGTGTGTACACTGGTACATCTGTATGTATGTCACACCAGGTAACCAAGTCACACACAAAATCTGTTAAATTGTTTTTATGTGAAGATGCATTATGGTTGTTTTAACTTTCAGTAGAGCATAATATACAATGTATATTATAAAATATATAATATGCAATGTATATGTTCATTACTAAAGATAGAAATACCACAAGTTAATCGAGTTGTAAAATACAAGCATACACTCTGGAAAATACCTAAGTCAAGGGTGCCAGCTTAATCAAAATTCATCTTCCATCTTGGTGGTGGTCTTTTAATTTAACATTAACATACATTTTTTTCCTCCTGCAGTTTCTTTCAAAACATAAGGGGGTTTTTTGTTAAACTCTTCAATAGTTTTGTTCTCCGTCTCAAGCCTGAGGCTTCCTGTATTGATAACGACATGCTATTCAAACCTCTCATTAAATACAGAATATGCTCCCCATTAAGATTTTTCTCTTAATATTTTATCATAATATCTTATTGTTAGGAGAATATTAATAAAATTATGCAACATCCTTGTGGAATAAGGTTTTCGATCACTACTGATCCATCCCAAGACCCAGAGTGCAACTGCTTCACCTCAGTTCTCAAATTTGAGATCCTTTGCCTTCAATGAGATTCCTCCTTCTCTCCAAAAGAAGATTGAAAATTTGCCCTTTCTGCCTTTGGCTGCAGAAATTCGAGGTTATGTCACAGTAGCTTGGTGAGTGGCATTAAATCCCCAGCTCAGGGGTTACTGGTAGTACCCAACACGGCAGGACCTTGCCCAGCACAGATCAACCACCCAAGGTAGAGCTTAGCAAGGCTGATGCAAGTTTTAGAGCCCATGCTGGGCAGCTTGCTGCTGAGTGCCTCCTGAGAGGATTCACACTACCTCACTTAAGGTAAAACATGTTTTGTCTTCATTCTCAGGTCCTTTCACATATTATTCCTCTTCTTTGAGGCCAATGCAGCTATTTCAGTTGAGCAATTTGCTTCCTCTTCACCTATTCTGCAGCTATATTTTTCAAAGTCACACAAAGATAACAAAACCATATTTTCTCATTTAATGGTAATGGGGTCATTTTAAATCTGTGAAGAAAGCTTGGACCAAAAAAAATATAAACACATCTATTACCTGTTTTGCATAATTACATTAGTATCCTTGATCTGCCATTAGTTTCCACACACAGATATAAATATACACATGGAAATAAATTCAATAGTCAGAAATAAAAGGCTGATAAAACTGCTTTAATAAAAGATGTGATATTAAAGACATCCAGTGTACAGAACATTACCAAAAGTCTTGAGCATGCTGTCACCACAACACCATTAGTCTACATCCTTAATGTATGTCCCTTAACATACATCTGTACTCAATGTACCTTGTAATTACCTCATTATGGTTAACTACTGCTGACCCCTGTGTGGAACATGTTAACATATAGAGCAACAGTGAAATAGCTAGGGAAAAGCAAGGGGAGACTTTTCAGAACAAACTTACAATTCCATTGACATGGTCTGGCCACAGAGTTAGCATTGTAGGCTTTGTTTCCATATTTAAGTCATTTCTATTCCACAAATTTTTCTTTAATCAGCAAAACAAAGAAACAGCTGTTACATGATAGATTAAGCAAGTCAGAAAAACTAACTGCGTGTAACACAAGGACCATGTAGTGATCAGATCTGGTATCTACAACTTGAAGTCCCTAAAATAATGTCAGAATTGTGTTTACTTGCTTAAACAAAATTCTTCATTGCACTGTTACAAGAAAAAATTACCAAACTGAGCTTTACCACTGAGAAACCACTTGTTGCTTTTCTCCCATCCCTACTTGCTCCAAATCCCAAGGCAGTGCTGTTGTACACAGTCCCACAACCTTGGGGAAAGAATAATGCATTTCTACCTCAGTTTCTATACCCTACTGCCCCAGTTCCAACTCCCAATTTTACCCATCGTAGTGACATAGCAAGCTGAAATCTTAGACACTATCATGATGGATTCCAATTATTTTAGCTACAGGAACTCTTCCATCCCCTACACCAAAACAAAATTATAGACTTCCTTGTATGAATAAATACAGGTTCATTTTCATGAGAAAAATTCCTCCATCTCTGCAGCCTTCAAAATTAATTATCTATCTCTCCTCTCTCCAAACATAATTTATCCTAGCATTCATTACATTATGGTCTCTGAAAGTATAGATCACAGAATCAAGATTGGAAGAGACCTTCAAGATCATGTAATCCAACCATCAACCAAGCACTACCATCATCACCCCTAAACCATAACCCCCCCCACATGAATGCCACATCCAGATGCCTCTTGAACACTTCCAGAGACAGTGACTCCACCACCTCCCTGGACAACTTATTCCAATGCCTGACTGCCCTTTCAGTGAAATTTTGTTTTCTAATATTTAATCTGAACCTCCCAAATCTCAGTTTAAGGCAATTTCCTCTCGTTCTTTTACTTGAGACATGGCAGAAAGAGACCAATTCCCACCTTGCTACAACCTTTTTTCAGGTAGTTATAGAGGGCAAGGAGGTCTCCCCTGAGCCTCCTTTTCTTCAGGCTTCTGGACACACTTCTGCACGTCAATGTTCTTGTTGTGAAGTGCCTAAAACTGAACACAGCACTCAAGGTGCAGACTCAGCAGTGCTGAGTACAGGGGGACAATAGCTGCACTAGTCCTGCTGACCATGCTATTCTTGATATAGGCCAAGATGCTGTGTACCACGAGGGCACACTGCACCCAGCACCCCCAAGCACCCCCAGTTCCTTTCTGAACCAGCACCCCCAAGTTCTTTTCAGCTGAACAGCTCTCAAGCCACTCTTCTCTAAGTCTGTAGCATGGGATTGTTGTGACCCAAATGCAGGACCCGATGCAAAAACAATTGTATTATTTTACTACAAGCCACTTTTTTGTTAGAATTTTTGCTAATAAAATACCATCTTTGCATCAAATTACTTGATTTGAGTATTTGGTTTTTTCAACTCTTCCCAGTTTTTAAGGTATGCTCTATGTCTGGTTTTACACCAAAGTAAGTGTGTATGGGTGAATGATGAAATCCTTGAAACTTTTTAATGGAAATTATGAGACAGTATGAGCTATCATAGCATCTCCATATATGTAATGTTTTGTGATATGTGTGTATGTATTTCCTTAGAGTTCAGAATGACTAGCTGCTATGCCCAAAATAGCCTTTGTACTTTACTCATGTGGTTTTTTTTTTCTCGACAGTCACACTGAGTCTTTGCAGTCAAACTTTCCTAGCCAGTCATGCAATCAAGTACAGATCAGCTGTGTTCACACTGCCAAAGACAGCCTGTACCTCAAAGGCTCTTCAGCTTAGCTACTTCTCACAACTTCCTAAGAACAGCTTCATAAAGGAGGCTTTACACAGATGTTTAGGCTATTACCAAGACCACACTTTCCAGTAATCTGACCTGCCTTTCACTGAAAAGTCAGCCAGGGAGGGGTTACCCAATTGCCTGTGGAGGTGAAGGGGAGATGTCCAGAAACTCAGATTTCTTATCACCCACCATTACTTTTCCAGGGTGGGGGTACACACATCTATCTCTCTCTCTCTATCCAAAACAAGCAACCTACCAAACACCAAAGGGACAATTTCTGCTTCTCCATGATGTTCTGGCCAATAGTGATGCTTTGCCCTTGACTTTTTTTGGCTCCTGGGGCTTGCTTCCCTCATCTGCAAGTCTGGTAAGGTTGAGAGTGAGGCTTTAGCAGAGACACAGGTCATGACTCCAGCCTCTGGAAAGCTACTGATTTTTTTGGGGAGCCAGGGAGAAAACTGATGTGAGACCTGTGAGCACCTGATGGGTAAGTGGGAGCCAGGCATGCAGCACTGTGCCGACCTGCATCGCTGAAGGTGCCTCTGGGCAGAACAAAGGGGGCCTGAGCCACTAGGAGAAACAACTTCTGTTTCTCTGTGCCTTACATTTGGTGGTATGAGATGTAGGAATTATTTGAACAGACAGCAGAAGGCCAGTGCTGCCTGGCTTCAGCAGAGTGTTTTTGCACCCCAATCAATACAGCCACTCAAACAAGAAAAGAGTGGTTTGGTAATAATGAGACTTTCCACAAATATGATTTGTTTGTCTTGAAACAAACAACATTCCATTTAAAATCCAAAATGGCTTAGATTTTTTTTTTTTTAAGAAACTTATAATAATAACCCCCCAAATGGGTATTATTCCTGTTTGTAAGCAAATGGTTCTAGAAATCACCTTTCAAACAAAGGAAACACTGACTTGTTATACAGAATTAACTGGAAAAAGTTACTGATTGTCCAGGCAGCCATTCAGGGGTGTGGATGAGGGGAATGTTTAAATATAGAAATAGTCATAACTACCATGACTTCTAAAATTAAAAAGAAAAAAGAGCACAAACAAAAATTTACAGTGTCAGAGAAATTATTCACTGGAAAGTGAGGATAATCCATGCTCATAAAATGCAGAAAATAACTTCGTGCAGTTGACAGTTTTATTATAGGAGCATAGGAAAATGGTGACAGAAAATGATATTTTGATGCTGATTATTTTATTTGTGCCTCTTTCTCCATGTTTTCTTTTCACACATCTGAGCATTTAATATACCCTGACTGTCAAGTAATAAGCAAATGGAATGGTGTGAATTAATTATCTCTTTCATTTAAATGTACATCTTAATTAAGTTTATTCATAGGAGAATTGACATTCTAAAAATTTCTTTATATTTAAGAGATGTTAAAATAACAAAACCACTGAAGTTTAAAGAATATCAAGTAGGAATGGCATTTGTTTTCCTTAACTGAGTGGGAGACATAAAAAAGCATATCACATTGACTCTTAAAAGACCTAAAACATAAAATAAATTAAAATAATCGAACAACTCTATTAAAACTATAAAACTATTATTTTTAAAGTACTGAATCTGTAATTAAAAACAAAACCTAAAGTGGTAGCTATTGTTAAAAGTGTATTCCACAGAGACAATTACAGATTTCTATTCCTAAGAAAAAGAAAACTTTTAAAGAAGAGTTAATGGAAGGCATGGTTTATTATTTTTGAGGGTGGAAGGAGACTTGGTCACCGATTTTTATTTTAGTTTTATTTAGTTTTAAATATAACCCTCTAAACATTTTTCACACAGATACACTGGTAACATGGAAGTATTTGCTGGCTTTATGAAAGATCTGAAAGATTGACTTTTCCTCTGGCATAGCTTAATCGTTAGTAAAAACAAAACAAAGCGCACACTAAAAAAGCTGTTATTTCACCAGCTTGCGTTTGGTAAGTGCCTGTTGAGTAGCACAGCAGAGAAAGGGAAAAGGTCAAAGTTTATATTGAGCTGGATGCTTTGTGGGGTCTCTGAATTATGCACCAGGGCTTGAGCTGTCCTTTCCTTGCACATCCCTTGCCCCTGCTGCCTTGCTTCCTGCTCCTGCTTGCCTTAGCCCTGTGAGGAGAGGAGGGAAGCAAAGGGGAAAGGGGAAGGGAGCTGGTTTTGACCCAGGATAAGCATCACTTTGTAACGCAGTAGGTATTTGTCACAGGAGAGAATGTGATGCTGGGGGATGGGATGGAGGAAGGCAGTTTAGAAGGGAGACAAAACTGGAGGGAAACGAGTTCTTGTAAATTAAAAGTTGAGTGTCTCCAGATGTAATAAATAAAATACACCTTCTCCAGATATAGGGAAAAAGCACACCAGTGTGGTGGATAGCAGAGAAGCTATGGAAATATGGATTAAACCTTTAAAAGGAGAAAGAAAATGAGGAATTTAAAAAAGCTCCAAAGATTCTTTCTTTTCCAAAGATGAGCAAAAGGCGGTGTCAGATACTGCAAAGCATCTACCCTCCATGTGCCTTTTTTTCATTCCCAGAATCTGTGTTTCCTGAGTTTCTCATTTTAAGTCATTGGGGGCCAAAGAGGGGGTAGGGGAAGGGGAGGCCGCTGGGCCACTGCTCCAGGCTGCTCATCCTGAGCCTGGTCCCATCTGTGGGGCCGTCCCTCCACGCTGACCTTTGTGGAGGCATACAGGGTCCCAGCCACACACGAAAAGGTAAATTTAATCAGCTGCTTTTCAGGAGGGCTCTGCCCAGCTGCCACACATGTACCACATGCCTACTGACCTGGTCTCCAAAACCAAAACGGCAGAGGAAGGGGTAGGTATAAAAGGTATGAAAGTCTCATGGGCTCATTACCCCAACAGCCGCTCCCATTTAGTAACCAGGGCTCTGCCCACCCCACAGTCTTTCCCTGGTGCCTCCTGATCCTGACTAGGCTGGAGGTTGGATGGCAGGAGATAGTCATAAATCCTGTCACAGTAAGGAAGGGATTAAACCTAAGTGTCCCAGCCTTAGGTAAATGATCTAACCTCTACTGTGTTAACCATAACATATTGGTGCCCTGACTTAGTAATCAATCTGCAGGTGAAGGGAAGACCTCCTTTTGTTTCTGGAGTCAGCGCAAGGGCAGAGCAGCCTCCCCAGGGTTACAGGATGCTCTGCTGACCTCTGGCAGCTCCCCACTGGGCTGACAGGCTGTGTGGGGTCCCCAGGGAAGCAATTGCTTCCTCGGAGCAGAAGCAGCAGCAAACGTCATAGTTAAGAGGTGATTTGGATTGCACTCTCCAGTCAGGAGCTTAAAAAGAAAACACTACAGCATGCAACTCTGGGGTGCCTTTTTTTTTTTTTTTTCCTCTCTGGACCCAGGCATGCAGTTTTGAAAAGGCTTTTGAAGTTGGCTCACTCCTGTTTTAACCAGCATATTTTTAAACAAACCTTTGTACTTTGTATCCACGGTGAAAATTATTAAAATCACCACGAGTTAGCTGTGGCTTTCTTTGCATGGGACTGACCATGATTACTGAAACCGAACAAGATGTAAGGCTGCTAGAAGCTGCCTCTCTAACTAAAACTTTAACTACCTATTTAATCAGTTGTTGTTTATTTTCCTGATAATGATGTCTTGGTATCAGCAGAAAGTGCAACTCTTGTTTCTATTTTTGTAAGACAAATACCTGCTTCTGCTGAGCTAGAAAATAGCTGGATTGTAACCTCCTTGATGGCACAGTGTCTTCTGTGCCCAGCATTCCTTAAGCACAAAATTAAACTGATTAGCTTAGTAAATAGGGTATATTGAAGGCTTTTAGTAATTTATCTTTGTGGTAAGGTGCAGTTGGAGACTCAGTACCTTAGATGTAGGGTGGAGTCAAGCAGAGATGAAGGCACTTCATCTTCCCTCCCCCTCCTGAGCTTTGCATGTCTTGAACTGCTGCCTGACTAGGCTTGGGACCTCAGGCCTGTTTTCTTGTCCCAGAAAACAATTCCACCACTGTAAGCATCTTTAGATCACATTACAAGGGCTATTGTATGCATATACATTAATTCAATTAGGTTGCTTGTCATGTAGCTATTGTCTACAGATAAGCAGTGGGCTTATACCTTTAATCTTTAACATTGTCATGTATTATGGATTTTTAATGGCTCAAATGTCTCCTCTTTTGGTAAAAGCTTTGGTGGCTGTAATGTTTTTACTTGAGTGGAGCCCCAAATAAAATTTTGTTGCAGATTAGCTATTGCACATGAACAGGTATGAAGCGATGGAGGTCATTCACATCACCTTAGTCTGTAACATGGGTGTGACTTATGAAATACCGTTCAGTCCCCAGCTTCTGGCACTCATGGCTGCACTCAAGCCTATTTGCCACTCAGATTTGCCAAGGCAACATTCTCAATCTTCTGTCTTTAAGAGCATCTTTTAATTTTTAACTCTTTTGTAGCCTTCTTGCGTGACGTATGTAAAATCATTTTACTTTTTCCTGCACCATTTTCCCACTCCATTTTCCCAAACTACCTGGTGAGAATAGCACTCAGCCTCTGAGGACTGTAGGAGACTAAATTCATTAGCAATGTTAAGGTGCTCTGAGATGGATGGGCAGTAAGTCCAAAGCATATTTAAAACTGAAGAAATGTCTGATTCCATCTCCAGCTGTTCACTGTAGCTTCTTTGATTCCTAAAATAATGTTGCCATAGATACTTTAAAAGCTGCTGCCTATGGCCCTTGCTTTTACCATCACTGTACTTTTTTCATGTCATGGTTCAGTTAATACCTTTTCTTTAAGCAGATTTCCTCTAGTAAAACACAGCTTTTTCTTCAACTTCTCTACTTGTGAAGAAAGAGTGCCTTTCATTTGCTTGCATATAAACCTTCAGCTTTTTTTTTTTTTTTTAGTTTTAATACGACAGTTTTAAGTTGAATAGATGACTTTTATTAAGACACTTTTTGTATTTTACCCCATGTTGTATTTTTGTATTTTACCACAATTCTGAAGTGATTACAAAAGATATTTCAAGAACAACAAAAACTGAAAAGAATTCACATTTCATTCACATTCCTAAAAAATTATGGCATATGTCATTAATGTTTTTTTCCCACAGTATTTGCTAGTTAAATAAAAATCCTCTTAAGAAGATAAAGTTTAAAAATGGCATTTGTAGTGCGTGAGTTTTCCTTTTATTTTTGCAAATGCACTTTTCAACAGAACTCAATCTATTTGTAATTACTCAACACTACAGAATCTCTCCTTGGGCAGAAGATTAGATAATAAAGTGTCTATGACAAGCACCAATCTTTAAAAGGGCCAGAGAAACAGCACCTAAGATATCAGTAATGGCAAAAATTCTACTTGAAAGAATACACTGGTGTTTCTATTTACTAACTTATCAGCTTTGCTTAAATTAACTATGACTGAAGTATGCTCTACCCTTTTTCCCCAATTAACTTTTCATTCATTCACAAATTCATTGGGCCTCACCCTGGAATGAGACCCTTCATTCTTCAAAGAGCCAGGGTGACCTGCTACAGTTTCCAAGTAATCAGAGAAACAAAAAAAGGCTGAGATTAAACTCCAAGGAAGCCAGGCTATCTTGGAATTCACTTGCAAGAATAAACATTGTCACTTACAACAAGCAGATCTGCAGATATTTAACAAACCCCAGGGTGCTCTATACAATGAAGATTTCCACATTTGATTGCCATCTTCTCTGCCATAGGAGTTTTTTTAGGTCTTTATCTAATCAAAAAGTTAGCTGGTGTGTTAGACAAAAGAAACTTTCAGCACACTTATAAGGATTTAGACAACCTCTCTATGTCCTTGTCCATTGCAGTCAGCTCTGGTATTATGAATCACAAAAATCACACTAAAACCATAATTCAAACAAAATTGGAGACATAATCTATGTGTGTAATAGGTCAATTTATGCGTGACTTTTTTTTTTTTTTTTTTTTTTTTTTTTTTTTTTGGTAAGAAGAAAAGAAACCCACTTAGAATTTATTGTGGTTAATGCTACCATTTCTGAACAAGCCTTGTAATAACTTACCATTAATGTATCTTTTTACAGAAAATGTGTTTTGAGATGTCTTTTCACTATCAAGAGTGTGAATTGTGCACTGACAAAATATTCAGAGTTAAACTGATATCTGTAGCCAGTGTAACAGATATCCTGAGAAAATAAGAATATGGCTCTGGAGTCAGAAAGTTGGTAAGACTTAAAAAAAAAATCTGACCTGCTGGGCTGATGGAATCTCCTTCTGCTGTTGATGGTGGTTTTCCTTTTATGCAGCAGAATGTTCAGTTTAGTCAGAGCTACCTGGAAGATGCCCATCAAAAAGTGTCTGTCAAAAAAAGATCTAAAAGGAGTAAAATTATCAGCAAATATGGGTATGGGTGGTGAATGTTTTTTCATAACTACTATGTTCATACAAGGAAGGAGATAAAACAAGGGAGCAAGAAATGTGAAATAGCATGTGCTAACCATGCATTACAGATTTCAAGAAGAATGAAAACATGACAAAAGGGGTGGCCAGATCAATGGGTATCATGCCAGAATCATCACAACACACATAAACACATCTCCAGTGATTATTTTGACTCCCTGTAACAGTAAGACATTTCTTCCTATTGCCTTTGCTGTATTCTGGAGAAACAATGGAAAATGAATCATTCAATAAACTGAAAGACAAAGATAGACAAAATGGACAAGCTTCCCTGGACAGAAAAGTCTGTGTGTCCCAGCCTCTTCTGGGATGTTTAGACGCAGATGAAGAGAAAAGTTGGCAGTATGAGGAAATGGGATTGATTGTGTAAGTGTGCAGTAGCATTTGTTTTATGTCTGTATCTTTAAAGAACAACAAAAAAGTATGTTTGTATGTATGTATGTTTGTATGTATGTATGTATGTATGTATCTATCTATCTATCTATCTATCTATCTATCTATCTATCTTTTTATCTATCTATTAATTTATCTATCTTTCTTCTTACCTACCCACTCACCTACCTACCTGTGTATAACATTGCTGCCGTCGTGAATAAGCAATGCTCTGTAGGGTGAAGTGGGGTGTCTGTTTGTGTTTTTTATAAGACCAACCAAGGTAACCAGGCAAAGGAGAGCAGTAGTGGGATTCAAAGAGTTTTGTTCAAGTCAGATGGCTGCTGGAAATGGATTGGGCCCTCCCAGCAACTGTTGTCTGCAGTGAGTTGCCTAAACTCTCCTGCAAGTCCTTCTGCTGGTAGAACTGTGGAGTGCTAAACAGATGGGGGAAGTGTGAAGCTGGGAGAGATGGTGGATTCTTTGGTCAGCACAATTACATCTGAAAGCAGATGTCTGCCAACCACCTTCATTGTACTTAGAAAATGAAAACTGCAGCAACACTGTGACTGAGGCAGATGACTTACCTTCCATTTTAGCACAGCTTGGGTAGTCCTAATAAAATTTTAAATGGCAGTTTGACACTGAGTTTTGTTTCTTAAAGCACAACACAAATGGTAATCAATCTGTGGTTCCTCCAGAACAGCAGCATATGTCCTGGTCTCATGTACAAGTCTTAACTCTGCTCCCACTAATCTAATAATCCATACACTTTATTGGTAGTAGTAAAAAAAAACCCAAGAGAATAAATAAGGACTACTGTGCTGAAAAAGAGTTTACACAGCCTGTGCACTTTTTGCAATATATCTCAACATTTGGAATGAAAATTAACAGGATAGTTGTCTCCATGCAATGTCTCAGACATTTTCACAATTGACTTGCAAACTAGTTTCAAGACTGCAGCAGCAGAGACATTAAAATAACTATTGTTTGAGCCCTTCATCCTTTCTTGTTTAAAATTTTATGAAATACTTAAAATTGCTTTCCTTTGAATTCAGCTAACCTAGTTACTCCATATTTCTCCATATAGGTTGCAGAAAGCAGGACTTTATGAGTAATTCAAACTCTGCCTGAAGAGTCTGTTAACAAATACACAGTGCCAAGTTATTGGGTACACAGGACCACTGCAGTAAAAACAAAGGGTATGTATGGCTGGGAAGAGGAATAGATTTTGCAAGGAATGTGTATTCCCAAAGGAAGTGGTAACTTCCATAAACTCTTGAAAACCCATTTTCCATACTCACTCTCACCACCTTCTTCATATAAACTGGGCTGTTCAGTAAGACATGGAGTTTTCTGGCCCACTATGCCGTGCTATTATGGCTGAACAAGTTGGGTGAAAAACAGCCCCGTGAAATTTTCACAGCACACACCAATACAAAGCCTTACCTTGGTTTCAAATTTCTTTACCAACCCAAAACCCAGACAAGCTTTATTGAAAAACTTGTTAAAGTTCACAAACCACAGGATGAGTTTGTGGGTGCGCCAAGGAAAAGAAAGGTCTGAAAGAGCAAGCAGAAACTGGGAGCAGATCTACTTTGGGCTTTGCCATGGGCTGTCTGTGGGTCTTGGTCAGCTTATCCTCCTTCTCCTCTGTGTCTCAAATTGCACTGCATGAGTAATGCTGCTGAACTCCATGTGTCTCCAGAGCATCAGGAGGATGAATGGCTGGGAAGCCCTTTAGATTAGTGGAGTGTTAAACTAGGACTAGAGCTGGCTATAGAGACTTCCCAGTAGAGCCATAACAGCAAAGCTCCAACAGAGACTCAGCTGGAGAAATCTTTTTCTAGTTTGCAGAAGTCATCATAAGGAAAATACATAATATTTTACTGAAGATCATTTTTTTGACTTCTAGTGTACACATTTTCATGGATTTTGCCTGGATACCTGTGGCTGCCAGTCCACTTCCTCTGAGGCAAAGGAAATAATTGTATAATTGTAAAATTCATTTTACCAATTTGATTCTCCTCCCCATTCCACCAGAGTGGAGGAGAGTAGAGAAGTAGGTTGAACGAGCAGCTATGCAGTGTTTCACCTCCAGCTGGGCTTAAAACCACAACAACTGAGCAGGGCATTTGAAGGACAGAGATTTGGGTTCACTGGTAAGAAGCAGGCAGAGCAGGCAGCTTTGCTCCCATGTTCACAGGTAGACTGGTGTGCATATGTGCACGGGCAAAGGTTCCTATGCTCTGTGCTACAGCTCCTCACAAATTATCATGAAGTCACTAACTGGAATTAGTCTGTTAGGAAAGCTGTGAACCTGGGTTCAGTTTTATTAAGGTGATTTAGCATTTTAGCAACTGCTTTACCAGGGAAGGATGTAAGAAAAGATGCTGACAAAGAAAGAAAGAAAAACAATAGGGCAAACATGAAAAACACAGTTAATACTTTTTAAAAAGTCTGTATACTGATATTTCCATTCAGGTAAAACTACACTGCTCTGGATCACATATCTATAATTTAATGAAAAACAGGATGGCATGAAAACAAGTCTACTAACTTCAGAGAACACTTTGTTGTAAAGCTGAGTAAACACACTAATCTGTTTGCTAATCTAGGCTGCTGTTTGGAGAAATGCAACTATTTAAAAACGTGAGATTGTGCTAAAAGTTTTCAGGTGTGCTACAAGTAATTATATAAAATAAGGTATCTCTCTGTGACTCCACATTTAATCAAGCACCTTGCTTGCAGAAGTACTTTGCTGTTTAAATTCCACAACTGCCTTTTAGTGGAGCTATGTGGGTTTTGACCATGTTATTAGAAGTTTTTAACATATCTTGTTGTTTTGTCTATAAGCTTCATTTTTATATTGCAAGTCTGCAAAGCCCTACCCACAAATTCCTGGTATCAGCCAGAGGGAAGAGAGCTTTTTCATGTCTGTAAAAGAATTTTATTGGGTATTAAGAAAACTTGCTGCAACCACATTGATTGTGGGGTGATGAAATCAGAGGCTTTGTGACAATCCCAGTGAAGTGTCAAGATATTGATTACACTGAACAATTTTGGCCAAATTTCATTTTGCAGAAGCCACACCAAATGCTGTCCAATACATTCAAAAAGGGATTTTCTGCTGTGTACGTCTAGACATACAGTCTAGAGAGGGTAGAGAAATAATGGATACAATATCTGCAGCCAAGCAGTAGGAAACAGGGAGGTCTCTGTTATCTTTACTTCATATTGGGTGAAGTGAGTCTGCTGCAGGTTAAGATTTTTGAATTACAGTAGATATTGTTTTGATATAGAGCAATGTATCATTAAAAAAAAAATAAAAAAGGTACCAAAATCAAGACTACACATCGGGCCCCAAAAATGATCAGAGGGATAGAACACCTCTCCTATGAACACAGACTGAGAGGGTTGGGATTGCTCAGACTGTGAAAGAAAAGGCTCCAGGGAGATCTTCAAGCAGCTTTCTATCTTTTTTATCTAAAGGGGGTTTATAAGACAAATGAGGAAAATTTTTTAAGTAGGGCCTGATGCCTTGACAGGACAAGGGGTGGTTGTTCTAAACTAAAAGAGAGTAGATTCAGACAGATATAAGAAAGACATTTTCTACAGTGCGGGTGGTGAAAAACTGGCACAGTTTGCCCTGAGAGGTAGTGTGGATGCCCCATCCCTGGAAATATTCAAGGTCAGGCTGGATGGGGCTCTGAGCAACCTGATCAAGTTGAAGCTGTCCCTGCTCATTCCAGAGGGTTGGACTAGATGTCTTTGAAGGTCCTTTCGAACCCAAACTATTGTATGGTTCAGTATTTTTCCAAATGAGGGGTACCTCCAGCCTTTTAATACACTCATATGATTCTCAGCATTTCTGAGGGGAAGAATTAATTCCAAAATGTGTGAGCAGAAGCCTGAAAGTATACATGAAAGGATTCATTTTTGTGGGAACTAGACATGGCCCAGGTGAACGAATTTCTTCTGCCTAAGATAAGAAAGATCAGAGGCCGTGTGACAATCATAGCAAAATGAAAAGCCCATTTGATGAATTTGTCCTCATTAGAAACTTCAGGTACCATTCCAGTGTTACTGGCTCACATACATGTGCATATGTGTACACCTGCACACACACTTTCAAACACATCCCCATTTATCCTGAAAAAAGAAAAGAACCAAAAAAAACCTGAACCCAAACCCATAAGACACTGTTATCTGTAATTTGCAAGTCTGAACACCCGACACAAATAATCATTAGGGTTATAATGTATATGCAGGATAGCTTTCAAAATGGAAAATTTGTTATGAACATATCCAGCAAACACTTTATAGCTCCACCCCAAAACTTTACTGTTTCTTTGTTTTTATCAAAGCCAATGAATCTAATTGTTTTATTACTTCCAATTTTGTATGATACCACTCTAGGAAAAAGGTGCTATTTATGCCTGCTGGTTTTACATTTCAGGATAGCTGATACTCGCTGATCAAATATGGTGACACATGCAAAACTTGTTAGCTTTAATTAGGTGATATACCTCAAGTATATTGTTTTAGAGAAGATTTTGTTTAATACATTACATCACAAGTCTTTACCACTTTCTGAAAATAGAAGTGCATTTTCCAAAATCGTACATTTTGTCTCTACATAAATCTGTTTTGAAGATGAGTCTTAAAGATTTATCCCCTGTGTATCAATAAGGAAACTGAGACACAGGCCTAGGTCTTTGTTGTAATTCTTCACTTCCAATCTAACAAAGTCCTAAGGTTCCCATGAAAAAGACATACATGGAAGAGTTTTATTAAGTAAGTTGCATATTAATATTATTCTCTTTACTTATAAACATCATACTGATTAGTTGACGGAGTGATTTCTTAAGAGCTGTAGAAATTTTCTTGTGACTGTGATATAGCTGTAACATTTTGAAGCCATAAACCCCAATCCTCTGCCTTGTGTCGTGGGTTCTCTGGCTATGATAACCACATGTTAAACACACACTTAACCTCCTAGCAGTGCATGCCACAAGGCCACTAACACGTACATATCCCCCAGCGGAGCTCCGAGGAAGAGAATCATTAGCTGCCCCTGCTAATGATTGCTTTCCAAATAGGTCTGTGGTCATTGACTGGACAAGGCTGGAAAACTTCTAGTGTAGTTGTTTAGACTACTTGACGCGCTGATACATAGGAACTTCTTTGTACAGTGCTGCCAATGTCTTCATACTGATGTGGAATAGGACTCCACAAAATTACTTTTCTTGGGGAGGCGATAGCTGGTGCTTTATTTTAGCTGTGAGAAACACTGTCTTTCAATCTGACCGATTGGTGACGAAGCTCGCCCGCGGGGCTGGGGTGCCGGCGGGCTCGGCTGGAGCCCCGGGAGCCGTGCCACGGGCGGGCGGGCAGCGCGCTCCTCCTCAGGCTCTCGATTTTGTCTCGGGAGCCTCCCCGGGA
Source organism: Brachypodius melanocephalos (assembly GCA_013398615.1). NCBI lineage: Eukaryota > Metazoa > Chordata > Aves > Passeriformes > Pycnonotidae > Brachypodius > Brachypodius melanocephalos. The sequence continues at coordinate 2,603,979 of VZSR01003812.1, read as the reverse complement.
CAACACAGCGCAACCCCGGGGCCGGGTGCCGAGTTCCCGGAGCGGTAGCCGGGGTCACTCGGGGAGCAAGGTGCCGCTGCGGCTCGGGCCGCGGGGCCGCGGCGCTGAGGGCGATACCTGGCCGGGCGGCAGGGCCCGCGGCTCCCCGGCACGGCCCGAGGCCCCCTGGCGGCCAATGCTGCCCGCCACAGGCAGGAGCGGCCTGTACAAACCGCGATTCAAACTCACCCGCCGCCGCAGGCCGGAACCTGCGCGTCCTGCCCACGTCGTTCCAAGTTTTGTTTAAGGCAGATTGCAGCGAGTCGGGAATGGCTTGGTAGGAGACATCCGGAGAGTGGGAGTACACGGATGGCCGTGCCCGCGTTACATTGCGCGTGTTCGTGTGGGCACAGACACGGTGGTGACACAGAATCTCGGAGTCACGGGGTGCTTTGGGTTGTCGGGGCCTTAAAGATCCTCTAGATCCAATCCCATTGCCGTGGGCAGGGGCACCCTCGGCTGGACCAGGTTGCTCAGAGCTCCATCCAGCCCGGCTTTGAACACTTTCAGAGACGGGACATCCACAGCTGCTCTGAGCAACTGTATAAAAAGAAACAGAATAAATGCACACTAACACAGAAAAAAAGGGTGTGTGGAGAGAATGAGCTCTGCTGAGCCACTTGTAACTACATTACCAGTATTGAAAAGCAGTCAAACCCATCTCTTTGCTGTAATAAACACAACAGGTTTAAACGAATACACAAACTCAGAAGCCTATAAAATACAAAACAAAATTTTGGAGGAAAAGCATTTGTGACAGTTGTTGACAGCATCACATTTTCCCATGCACAATGATCACAACAGCATTACAAATTCCCCATGCATACTGCAGTTTTGCTAAGTCTTGAATGTAATAAGGTTTCCCCATTTCTTAATTTACTGCTTGTTGTTCTTGTCAAAAAAATGCTGTCTTAATGCTGTTCTCCAAAGACATAAATCATGATAAGTCTTTCTAATTTTTAAACTTTTTTTTTTTACTTGTAGACACCAAAAATGTTTTCTGGACAAGCCCACTGTGATTTGCAAGCAAATGAATATAGTTGCAGCAAACTTATATATATAAAATAAAATAAAATAAAATAAAATAAAATAAAATAAAATAAAATAAAATAATAAATATATGTATGTAAGTATGCATGTTCCAGTAGAAAGAATGCTTCCCTTTCCATCAAATCTTTGCCAGAGGAGATGAGTTCACTGTATCAAGAGATTTGTAGAATTTGTAACATTCTGGATTAATCTTATCTGCAGAATACACACAGTCACCCCCTTCTTTCTTTGTACTCAAGGCTGTTTTCTCAGCTTCTTTGCCTCACAGCTGCAGTGCTAATAATTTATCTTCCAGGTTGCCTCCCTCATAGTACTTGATCTGAGTCTTCTTCAAAGACAAAGGAGTGTGCTGTTGGACGGGGTGCGATAGAGGCAGCATGCAAACGAGGGGGAGGAGACTGAGCTTCAGCTTCTCCTTGGTCATGAGTTCATGAGCCTAGTAATGCTGATGGGCAGGGTAATCAGAGAAAGCAGAGGTTATAAAAAATAACCTTTGAGATGAGGCAGGATCATCTTTGATGTAAGGCAAATTTGTATGGCTCTGTTTGTCTAAGCTTGCACTAAAACAGACCTAGCTGGCAGCGGGATACTGAGTGGAGGAGTTTCCTGAGTGGTGTCAGAGGCAGAGTGATGTTTCTTGCTGCCATCTCAGTGCAATTGTCATGATAAGGGTGAGTCTGAAAGCAGTTTGGTATCTCCGTGATCCCGGTGCAGTAGCAGCCCCTTGGAAATACCAAGTGTTGGCACAAATGACAGCAGTCTCTAAGCTGCTCCAGCCTGTCTGTGCCAGAAGACCGTTCAGCAGTGCGTAGGTCAGCAGCTGGGGTGACAGAAAGGTGGGCTTGGGTTGTGCTCTGGGTTTCAGTGTGAGAGCAAAGAGCAGGGCCAAGTCATGTTATTAGACAAATATACAGACTGGATTCACTCGCATGTGGAAGTAGCAGGCAGCCAAATACATTCAGTATCAAACATTTGGAATGGCATCGTTTCCTCTGAGTCTTCATGACCCAGGCTACTAGTGATAAAAGGAAATTCACTCTATGTGAGCTAAAAGTTATTTCAGTGCCAAATTCCACCTCCTGCACCTCATTATCTCTCCCCTTCTGCACTCCTGGCTGGCTTCATGTGAAGGGCTTTCAGTGCTAAGCAAACTTCCTTGTTTCCTTTTTTTCTTTGCTGTTCACCTTAATGTTTTCCTTTCCTTTTGCTTTGCATCTCTCCCAAGCCTGAACAATGCCATGTATGCACAAGCACTCAATCTCCCAGCCACTGGTGAGCAGGACTCAACACATTTTTACCTTGCTCCCGAGCCAGACAAGACTCCAGGATAGGGGACCAAGTGGCTGTGGCCATAAACATGGTGTTCAGTGCCCTCTTAGACCCACCATGGTACCATACATCAGCACAGGGCTGATAGTTATGACAGAAGACTTAAAATAGACCTGTCTCTTTCTAGAATCACAGCTTGAGACTAGAGGAGACATCTTCCATACCTAAACATGCACCAGATGCCATAGGTAGGCAAGCTCGCAGCTTGTCTGTTTACCCCTTTGTTCGTGCAAACTGGAGTAACTCATTGCCTTCACAGAATACTTGTGCCTTGATAAGTTTTGGTTTTTTTCAAAAATTGTATTGTGAAGTTAAACAAAGCTCAGTGCCAAATCGAATTCATCATACATTTTCAATTGAAGCTGACCAACTATGTAAAGGTTTCATTACAATCACAGTTTCCAGTTAGAAGATGGCCATTCTTGAGGGCATTTTCACAGTTTTCAGCAGAAATTTAGAAATATTCCCAATATTAAAAAAATTAGACTATCTCAAACCCTGGATTTTGAATGGAAATTTTAAACCACAATGTTTTACATTGCTTTGAAGAGATTGCTTTTCTTTTTTGCTATTTCCAAATAAAAACATTGATTGAAATTCACCCCATGTGTAAAAATGTCCCATATTTTTACATTTTGTTGGCTTCCTGAGAGGGAAAAAAATTACTTAGCAGTGTGCCCAGTCAAACCCAGTGGCTTACCAGGGGCCTCTTCACATCATGGTTTCCTGGTGATGTGCAAGCTGCTTTGGAGCCCTGTCTGCAGACATCTTCCAGCAATGTATGCTGATACAATTTTTTAATATGCAGTCTGACATAAGTGCATTCACACTCTGATTGTTGTGCATCCAGAAGCAGATCAGCAATACCTTAATGCCTTAGTGGCTGCTGTAGAAGCACCTGAGTCTCTTCGAAGGATATAAAAGCAGGGCAGGGCAATAAAAGAAGAGAGTGCAAAGTGGGAGGTGATGGAAAGATGCAGACTAAAATATCTGATGGCGTGAACAGCAAGAGTACCCCCAGGTGTTCCCATGGGTTCTAGGGAGAAGAATGGAGGATGTGAGGGCCTTGGTAAGTTTTTGGTCATGTTTTGATAAGGTGGGAAAGAAGAGTTTTGGATTCCAGACTGAGTCTAGTAACAGAGTAGAGAAGTCATGCCTCCTTGAGCGTGCATGGACAGGCTGCCAGAGGACCAAGAGCTGCTACTCTGCTATTATGAAGGCCCTGTAGCTTTTGGATTGTAGGCAAAATACATTTGGAAACATGGGTTTGATAATCTCTAATCCTTTTAATTGTCTTTCCATTGTCTTAATAGAAGAGAAACAATCTACATTGCTCTTCTCAAGGACCAAAGGAAATTACTTGTTTATCTGCTTTTACCTACTGAATAGGATGTGTTGGTAAAGACTACATATTTATGCCATGATTGTGATTTCCTTAATAAACAATTTCTTCCAGAGGACCCAAATATCTCTATAAACCTTGTGCCTGTATTAATGTGGGCAAACTGAGATGCCAAACAGCTGAGACATGAGGTTTTCTAAATGACAAAGGAGCCAGGCACTCAGCTCTGCTTCGCTTTCCCTGGGAGCAATGCATCTCAGCCTCCTTATAAATTCCAGCCTAAGCGATTTGCCCCAGGGTCATGAAGTGAGTCAGTATGTGAAGTGGGAACAGAGCCAGGCTATCCTGACTCTCTGTTTCCTACTCTAACCACTGCACTACTCACAGGATATTTGGTCATGCAAATCTCATTGCACAATATCTTGTCAGCAACGTTTTGCCATGAAAAAATTGTCACCCCTAACAGCACATGGAAAGAGATAGAAATAGTAAACCCAAGCTGTTCTATATATTCAATACTACAGATGACACATCCCACAGTCAGATCTTATTACAATCAAATATTTGTGGCGAAAGGATTGAGATGAAATGATGCAGTCCTGATAAAATGGCCATTAAAGACCAGATGTATGCACCTGGAAAATGAGACACACTGCATTAAGTATCAGGCCATAAGTACTCCATTTCCTATTTGGGGTCAGTTCTAAAGTCAAATGAGATCACTTCTTATGCTGAGAAGGCTCTTTTTAGTCTTAAAAATTCATGTAAATAATGAAATAATGAAATATTGCAAGTCAGATATTCATACATAATCACTTAACTCAAAGAAAAAATATGTTACCTTTTATTTCTATATCTATATGTAAAAATTTGGTTAGCCAGTGACATAAATATCAATTTATTAGTGCAGCTGGAAGGAGAATTTGTCCCTATGGATGAAACTGTCCTTAGTATACTGAAATTAGTGAGTTATACTCAATTGTCTGTTTGGTTATATATATATATATATATATATATATATAGTATTCTTTTAGCACTTGCCCACTCAATTATTGCACTGACATGATGAACTGATATGGCTATCTTCAGACTGCAGGTTCATATTTATAAATTATTTTAAATTTAAAGTAAACTTTGAAACTTCAAAATTAAATGTGTTGTTTTCATTCTGTGTGAAAGAAAATGAAAATCCAGAGGACTAGTTAATAATACAATACTAATATTTTCTTGATCCAGCAGTAAATAAATAAACAAACAGTAAACAAAAAACAAACATTAGAAAATATTTCCCTTGGTATTCTATACAAAGATTGAACTTGCTGTGAGCTTTGCAGTGGGTGTCCAGTAACTGAGTATATAATCTATCACCTTTCCATTACACTGTCTTTAGCTGGAGCACAAGACCAAGAAAAACACCATTTTGTCTTAAAAATAGCCACAGTCTCCCTGAGAAGCAGATTACACTGAGCTACAGCAGACTCTGTGGATGGGGAAAATGTTTCTCATTTCCGTGTGCCCATAGCATGTTAGCATTATTTACACTGTGGGATTTCCCAGATACCCAGAGGAGTGGAGCTCATTCTGCTAAATGTTGTGGAAAGATGTCATGAGAAAATAGTGCCTGCCTGCAGATATAAGCTTTGTGCTTGCATTGTGCTCCTCCGCACTGCTTAGACAATGCAAATCTCTTTCAGTTGCCATTTTCCAATACATTACCATGCTGTAGTTTGCCATAGTTTTCATAGGTGAAAAACTAAAATGTGCCTTTTAATCATCATGTGCCACCAAAGATGGGAAAATGGAGCAGCCAGCCAGGCTTGGTTTTGCCTCCAAGTGGTTAGAGGACACTACTAGATCATGCCTTTTGCATGCCTTTGTGCCTGCCAGGGTATTTAACACCTGCATTACCAGAGGAACCATGTTTCCATTCAGCAAATTCTATTCACAAGAAAACTAGTGCCCCACAGTGTAGCTGAAGTGCTATGATAGAGAAGGTCTAGGAACCATTAAACATGCTGGAAACATGAGCAGAGAGCTGCAATGAAAGAACTTTAAGGTGAGCACTGACATCTCAGTGTTGATTCCTTTGTCATTAAGAGTAAAACCCAAGAAATGAGCATATTTGGAAACTGAAGCAAATGAAAACTGAACTTCCTTCTTATTCCCATTGCACTTGGGTTTGAATTCTCAAAAGCATTTTAAAACCTCTCTAGCAAAAAAATAACCTAGCTCCTGCTAAGGAAGGCTGCCAGGAATGGAGGCCCAACTGGCAATGCAATTGCATCTTAGGTGTCTATGGTCACTGGTCAGCATAGACTAGAGAGTCTGCTGAGGGTTCTGCAGTGGCAAGAATCGATCAACCATCAGCCACTGAGGCTGTGAAGGATGTCATAAATTATCCTGCCACAAGCACCCTGAACACCGTTACCTGCACTATGTTTGCACTTCACTATCTCCTGGCTTTGATAAATGTGAAGGTCAGAAGTCCACACACAATCTGCCAGCTGCTGTCCAGAGTAAATGCTGCACCAGATCCATGACAGGGGAGATTCATTTGGGACACATCAGTTCCCCTTAAATGGGACCTGACAAAAACCCATGAACAAGACCAAAACTTGGTGAGCAGAATGAGACTGAGCACTTGAATGTTTGTATGCATCCTGTCCAGCCTGGATTATTGCAGTTATTGTCTATGTTTGGATCCAGAAGCAAATTAATCTGCTCTCCTCAGTGCAGCAGGTTAGCATGAGCCCTCTTTTTCTGCTCTCTACCCCTTCACTGATTTGTTGTGCACTTTGTTCTCTGTTTCCAGTTTTTAATTCTGATTTTCAGAGGACTCTAATATTGACTTAGGACCCCTTTGAGTCATCTCACTACCACATTGCCACACTGACTCACTCGGTTCATCTGTGTTCCATGAAGATAATACAGCTTACAAAACCTTGGATGAATCAAGTAAACAGAAAACACTTTATGAAAATCAAATGAGATTTTAAAGATAGATTTAATGGTGTATGACTAGTGCTTGGGCATGAGGCATCTTCCTCTTTACAAACTGCTTTTTCTTAGAAATAGTATGATTACAATACAGGTGATTAAAATGCTTCCCACTGCCTAGACTAGACAGAAAATCTCTCCCTAGTAGATCTGATGACATATATAGACCTCATTTACCTCAGTAGCATTTTAGCATCCCATGAAAAAATTCTATAAAACCCCTAAGAAATCCTTTGCCTACAGTAGGAAATTGAGCAATTTGATTTAAACTCAGCCAGTGTTGGCTCTGGGTTTGCTGAAGGTGTGGACAAACCCAAACACATTAAACATGATACACATGGCTAAAACACAGTTGAAGGAAGTAGGTCAAGAAGAAGTTGGCTTGCTTTCTTCTGACAGGTTGGGGCAAGTCTCACCAGTGTGTGCACATTTGTCTTGTAATCCAGCCTTTAGTTTGGATCCTTCATTTGAGAATGACCTGTTTTGTCTTAATTTTATCCCCTCCCTCCAACAGCGAAGGTTTTGTGTAACAGCTACACAGAACAGCTGCTTGGACTATGCATAGGCCAGTTTACATTAGCCTGGTTTTTCTTGAGAAAGTCATGGTTTAAACAAATGGTTATGTCTATTTTAATCATTTTTGTCTTCTTTTGAAGTGTTTTTTCAAACATTAGCTTTTTTTTTACTTCAAAATCAAGTTTAGCTGTACAAATTAGTCTGCTCTGTCATGTCCCCTTTAAACACAGCTGTTACTACAATGTAAACAGGGTTTTAAAAATTTAGATAAACAGTTACAAGAAAGAAGTCTTCAAGTGTTTTTAACACATGGTCAGTTCTTGCTTACTTGATTTTCCTTGGTTTAAAAATAGAATTCAAAATACATGCTGTAGTTCACAGATGTCAGCCCTCAATAATAACACTTACATAGTGTGTTACATTTGCAGTGATGAACAGAGAGACACCAACTAATCCTCCAAATGCCTCTGTGAAAGGGTGAGCATTATTTTATAGGAGCCCAAATGGAGTTTTGTTGGTTACAGTAGGAAACATTTGCAATGATTTCCTACCCTTGCAAACAGCTCCAGTCCTGTCAGTGACGAGAACTGTTGGAGTCCCGCTAGTGCTGCAATTACTGTATGTAATATATGTACATTAATATATGTTATACCTTTATGTAGCAGCAGCCTGTCGGAGCACAAGGCAGGGACTAGGGCTTACTCAGTGGAACTAAACACTTGGTGTCTGTGAAAAAAAACATGAAAAAATCAAAATTAGCAGTGAAAATACCATTAATGTCATTATATTGGTAGATCATGTTACCAAAAGAAACTGGTCAAAATAACCAACAACATTTTAGAAATTAAATGGCAGGGCCAGGGTCATCACCAGGGAACACAGTGGGATTTAAAAGATTCTCTGCTGAGACTCTGGGCACTCATCCTTTCTTGGCAGCATCACCTCTCTTTAACAGAGCTACCCTCACGCTCTGTCTGAAAATTTTGCCATTATGTTCAGCAGCTGGCCTCTCCAGGACATTACCACCCTGTTAAAAGAATGTCAGTCATGTAACGACAGGGTGCGCAAGATTTTAATGTGAATACTTCTGTGAATGAGAGAAAGGGCATGGGGATCATAAATCTGAAAGGGAATGTTTTCCTTTTAATGAATTGAGAATGACTTCAAGCTTAGGAAGTACTAAAATAAAGTGAAATTATGAACGAGCTCTCCCTTCATGGTTATCTCTAACAGCTAAATGTGAAGTTTATGGTATTTGTGTTGCATTTATATCAGGCAACTGGGAATGCATACAGAGGCATTAAAACTCTAGCATAAAATATCATACAGTTTGTTTTTTCTATGAGACTCCATGCTGGTTCCCCTAGAAGAAGTTACATGTACGCTTTCATCCTCAAAGCCCTTTTTCAGATTCTTAGAACTATGTTAAAACATCACCTTTTTGGAATGCATTTGTCCAGTGTTGGACTGAACTACTTCAAGCAAAATTGGATAGGCCTTTTGAGAAAATTTAGAGTGAAATAGTATGTTTCAGACACTATAAAAAGTACTTGGTTTGATTTTTTAAAAATTGAGAACAGTTACCTCTTAGGAAACAGAACTTCTAATTTGCCCTGAGTGGTACAACTCAGATGTCATCCTCTGTGGGAGTCAGGTACCCAGATCCCTTTTGAGGCTGTGGTTCTTATGTTGCAGTTTAAGTCCTCTGAGAAGATCGATTTTGAACTGGCATGGTTCAGTCCAATGACTTTGAGGGTGCACAGTATATGTTGTCACATAATGGACTATTGATGTAGGAAGAAGGCGTTTTTACGGTTTAGGGGTTGAAACTGAGAGAGACTCAGAGGATTAAGACTCATTTCACTTTAGCCATCAAAAAAATAGGTGCCCAAGTTCAGACCATCTAGAATCAAAGGCATGAGACAGGGCACTGCTAAAGGAAGGCCCATCAGAAAGCAGTATTACTAAGGTAGAGGAGATGAATCACTCCTTAGAGGTACCCTTGATGAAACAGAGCGCTGAAGAGGCTAGCTTTTAGTCAGCTAAAACTGCTGAGGTAAAAGCTGCTTTAACACCAAAAGCTTATTAGCAAAATAAAAATAAACCTAATTTCTTCACACACCCTTCAGTCCCTGCAACTCATCCTTTGTTATGGACATCTGCAGTATGTAATATGGAAGGAGGGAAAACAAGGTCACTCTTTTACACCATACAGTGTGTAAATAATATCGGTTTCCTGATATTTCATGTCGGCATGTGAACTGAAGGGAAATCTCAGTCCGGTAGTTGCTCTGCTGTTACTTTATTTGTAGCCAAATGCCAGAGTAAGCAGAAGAAGATGGACTCTCAGTTTTAATTAGTGGATCCTTTTAAAATAACCCTTTACTTCCCCCCCTCCCCTCTTTCTGTATGTTATGCAAAGAATAAGTCTTGGTGAAAGGTGGTATCAAAGGAGATAGTGCCAAAAGGAGATCTTCTGCCTGGTACTTGTTTCCAGACATTTTTTAGAGGCATTTTGCCATACTGAGCATGAAAATTGTGTGGACTGGAGCACTGAAAACTGCTATCTGGCAAATAAAGGAATCCCTTGCTTGATTAATCTTGCAATGTACACCTAAGAAAATCCATATCACACACTCCCAGAAAAGAAAAAAAGAAAAAATAGGAGGGAAAAAAACCCCCCACCAAACCAGGAGGGAAAATAAAGATGGGAAGAAGGAAGGGAAGGGAAAAGAATAAAGGAAAGAAAATGAACAGCTGGATATTGAATCACCTGTCTATCAAGAAATAACAAAAGCAAGCTGCCCATCCATCCATCCATCCATCCATCCATCCATCCATCCATCCATCCATCCACATCTTTAGCCTACCACAGTAAAGCTTTTTATTGCAAGGCCATGTGTTTTCCAACCCTCACCCTCAATACACATTTTCTTTCCATATGATTTTTGTCATTCATGGTTGGGGATGAACAAGATTGAGATTTTTATAGTGTTTTCCCTTTTTTAAGAGGAACTGAGTATAAGATGGACTGAGAGAAGTATTTTATGAAGAAAAGATGACAAGCAAAGAGCCAGTTAATTCCTTAATATCCTGGTTTCAAGGCTAAGTTGTGTTAACTCTTTCAGAGAAGTGTCCTGTTTAAAGAAGAGGAACTAAGGATGCTTGACATCTTTTCTGGTGAGGCCACAAAGCCAACCCTGGAGTGACCTTTGCTACTTTGGACTAATGGACACACATCATACAGATGTGTTTCCCTAGTTCCCAACCCTACTGTGGCCATGATCTGGCAAGGGGTCATTCTTTCTATTTGTAGTAGAAACATCTTCAGGCCTGTCATGAAAACAGCCTCTCTATGCACTGGGCTCTTTGGTAAAGAGTAAGCAAGAAATTTCATGTGTTAAGTTATACACCAGAGGGAGTTCCATGAATGCAGTACAAATACCCAGATAATACCAAAGAAAAATCCATTAAAAAAATGACAGGACTTGAGAACTGTGATCCGTAGTTCACACTGTAGCTCATCCTGTTTGCAGGATTACATCCATCCAGGTTCATTTGCCCTGCACTTTCCATAAGCAGCCAAACTTAGAGGCTGTTGAAAGCAAAATTACTCCTTGAATATTTTTTCCCAGGATGGATCCTCGTCTATTTCTCACTGAGAAAAGGACGTTAAACTGATTTCCTGTAGGTAATATTAGAAAGTGGGATCCATTTAGGATTGCTTGAAACAAACACAGTTCTCACATTTGGAACTGCTTTAAGACAATATCAAAGAATTTGCAGCCATTTGGCCCTATATAACGTGCACAATGATGGACAGCCCTCCTCCTCTCCCTGTCCACTCCCTATATGGACATGAAGTTTTAATGTCAATCTGCATGCTGAAAGGATTCTATGATTAATAACTCATCTTCTGTTTTAATTCATGATAATTCTTTTTCCCCTGCCCCTCTTGAATGTTACAAATTCGTTTACAGAAGAGCAGCCGGTACCTGACTTTTCACCTGTACTTGAGTTAGCAATGTTGAGCTTCTCCCTACAAAAATCCAGAAACTTGCCATATACTTTCCTAATGACTTCAGGAATTTACTTAATTCTAGGATTTGAATTACAGAGGAGACACAATGTACCAAGCACAATTTCTCATGTTCTGTCAGGTCTTCTTCCCTACTTTCTTATTGTTTTGTGTTGTGATGTCTTTTGCATTTAATCAGATTATTTTTAGACTTGGTCCCATCTTGCAGCTGAATTTTTTTCCTTTGAGTAATATAATGCAAGAAAAGGTAGTATCCTCATTGAAGGCAGCTCTGTAAGTTTGAGGAAAGGCTTGTATTGTGTGAACATTTGATAACTCTGACTGTGAGCTGAGTTGCCACTGCTCTTTGTCTGAGAAACTCAGACTCCATTAGGCTGATAGCCACTGTTCTTCTGAGGAAACTACAGCCCTTGTGGCCCTTCCTGTTTCCTTTCAACATTCTTAATGTGATAGTGGAAGAGGATATCCTAAGGTCAGACATTAAAATGTGGAGTTGTGAGGTGATGATTAAATGAGAACACAGTGAAAACTTCACTCTTCATTATTTTAATATAGTCCAGCCTCTGCTGATATAATCATTTCCAGCAGATATTTAAGGTAGTTATAGAAACGATTAAAAGAAAGGCCTTTCATTTATTATCTTAATTATATTTTCTGTGTTGCCTTTTTTTTCCCTTTCTTTTCCCAGAGACAAACATTAAGTGTTCATGTTTAAGACTTACAAGCCCATTTTACAAGACAGTAATATATTTTCAGCTCTGTTTTGCTCTTTGATCTTTCAAAGTATAATGCCTTACAAAGTGTTATAGCAGTGGCCACTTCAGTTGAAATTCATAAACATTTTCCATCATAGCTCCATTATTCCACAGTCTTACAAAATTCTGAAAAATCCATTTTGGGCTGAAACTGTCCATTCTCAGTCACTGCAATTAGTTTTAAAATAGGGGAATTATCTGTTCAGATTTGTTTTACTTATGGGAACAGCAGAGAAAAAGAAGCACCACTTTCCCACGGTAAGTGGTTTTCTGAGCACCGAAATATTAACTTTGAACTTCTTTCTATGAGCTGATTGCAATTAGTTTCTTTATAAAACATTTTTCTGGATCAAACCATACAATTAGAAAAAGTGACAGCATCCAGGTGCATGGTGCTGGTGGACGTGATCTCTCACTTGCAGGAAAGTTATAATTCAGCAGCAGGGGAGTCTTGCAGGACTGTTCATGGGCTTGAAGAGAAATACACTCTTCAAAAATGAGGTGTAATTAAAAGGCAAACCCATAGTAACCAAGGCAAGGTCCCATGTGAAAAAAACCAGAGTAGAATAAAGTGCCATGCTCTACATGGCACGGGGGCTCAGGCAGTCCTTGCTTCCCAGCTGCAAGGGAGGGGAAGTGTGGATGGCATTGGCAGAACTCATGCATGGCTTTGTACAATCAAGGAGAATATTAGGTCAGCCACACAGGGACAGATTTCCATTCCCATTTTCATTATTTAAATGCCAAAAGTATTATTAATTTATATTTGGGTTCAATCCAGACTCCAAAATACAGAGGATGTGTAGCTAAATTACATTTTGCTGTTAGAACCTTGCTTTTGCATTTCCCAACATTTTGTGATTTTAACCATTCATCTGTAGCAAAGTATCAGCCCAGGCTTTTCCCCTCCATTTAATTTTAGTCTGAGTATGGAGGGAGTACAATAACCTCGGTAAATTAAAGTGTCATGTGATTTCCTTTCCGTGAGCCGAGCGGATGTGTCTGCAGAGCTGTAATGAAGGAGGGTAAGCACAAGAGCGGAGAGCTTGCACTCCAAGCACATCAAAGCCCTTCAGTGCTTGCAGAGTTCACGTGCAAAAAATGCAAATGCTGTGTGAAGTTCCAGTTTGAATGATGTATTTGGATGAGTTGTTGTCCTCTCCTATCTGCTATCAGGTCTTCATCTGGAAAGAAAGTATGACAGAAGAGGATGGAAAAAGCTTCAACAGTAAAGATGTGCTAAGATTGGACATCAGTAAAAGCCTTGTGACTGGTCTCTAAATTGTTACACCTGGCTGAGATTACAGTCTTTTGCCAATTCCTGTCCAGCACTTACTTGGAGCATAAGTTAACTGTGGGCTTGTGCGAGTGATCATGAATTCGTTCAGTTTTAACTTCAGGTCTGGTATTTTCACTTTCCCTTTAGAATCATTAGGGCTGTCATTACATCACTTCAAGGAAAGGGAACAGACTCGTAATGTTTTGAAGAGATGTAAGGGACAGATGTTGGCCAAAGCTGACCTCTTTCAGGTCCCATTAGATAGTCAAAACCTTGCAGCACTTCCAGGGAGCATTCAGAATGAATGAAATCAGGAATGGGTTCTCAGGATCTAGGTTACCTAATGAATTCTAGGAGAGTGGAATCATGTTATGAATTGAAAACACCTAATAGCAGATACTTCAAGCTGGCTGCCTGTAATTTCTGAAATACAGTTGACTTCCTTTAGTCCCAGCCCTATTGCAGAATTGTGTGTGGATGACAGAAGGCTTTGGATAATCAAATGTGCAATTCTACTCCAAACACTGGCTTCAAAATGGCATTATGTATTAATGATTCCCAGAACAAATTTTCTCAGTTCACAAGTGAAAAGCTGAGGGGTTTTATGTCTGCCAGCTCTGCAAATTCCTCCTGGGCTGTGAAGGTCAACTTTGTGCTATTTCCTCCTCACACATCATCATCATCGTCATCATCAGTAATAAAGATTATGAGGGCCAAGCTGTGCCTCAGTTACACCTATGAAAACTCCAGTTTGTTTCATGAGGTTACACAAGTGTAAGGAATTGTCCCCATGGCTGCAGAGCCGTGCTGCACAGCCAGCGCTGCACAGGGACCTGCACATGGGATGAGCTCCAGCCCCCTCTCCTCTGCCCCACAGCATGGGAGGCAGTGCCTGCGTGTGACTGCTCTGACCCTGCAGTGTTACCTCCTGCTCACCCAAGCTGCTACACTGGGTGAACCCTGCAGGGATTTGTGGATGGATTTAGGCACTATGCTGGCACCCTTGCTCATACAAATGCTGAAGGTCTGCTCGTAAATGGCAGTGGCTGCAGCTAGGCCCTGGTGCACATGCTCAGGAAAAAATTCTTCACTGCGAGGGTGATAAAGCACAGAAACAGGAACAGTTTGCCCAGAGGAGTTGTGGATGCTCCATGCCTGGAAGTGTTCAAGGCCAGGTTGGATGGGGCTTTGAGCAACCTGGTCTAGTGGGTGGCATTGCTGCCCACAGTAGGGTGGTTGGAACTCGATCATCTTTAAGGTTCCTTTCTACCCAAACCATTCTATAATTTTCCAACTATCAGCTGTGGAAAGGCCTTAGACCTTATGTTTACTCTCCTGATGCCTTGGGGTTTTTTATGGATTACAGGGCTTAAACCTTAGGCTTTCTTTGTACCTGGACTCATGCCTGTGTTGCAGAGCAGCTCCTACACCTTCAATCAGCTGAATCTGTAAAGGGCCCAAATAATTTCTCACATCTTTCTGAGAAGGCAGTATTGCAGTGAGATTAAGCCCAATTCATAAAGTAGTGTCTAATAGGGAACAGACTTCCTGGGTAAAGAAGTGTTACTTTTCCTGAGAACTGTTATTTTTGTCACTTCTCAGACAAGGGCTGTACTACAAACCCATCTCAGTGTGACAGGGGTGACTGAAACTAAAAACTGTCCTGAGGCACGTTGTCCCACAGAACACATGCCAACATTTTGTAAGAGGCTCCCAGATGGCAGCTCTTTGCTTGCAGCTCTGGACAGGGCTGAGCAGCTAAGTTTCCTGTATAGGATTTCAGAATCAGACTCTACATGAGTTGAAATCATCTTCCCATAACATGTGTGCAACAATGCAAGTGAGAAAGCAGGTGGCTTTCTGTGCCTGTGTAGTAAGTTCAAGGGCATTTTCAACTATGTAATGGCTTTGTCTTTTATGTTGTTTTGTATTTGATGTCTACCTGATGCAGGCTGTGCTTGAGAGTAACTCCAAGTGCCTCACTGCAGCCACACAGGAAGCATTAAAAAGGAGAACTAGACCATACATTTGTTAAACCTTAGGCCTTTGGGGG
The DNA here is from genome assembly GCA_013398615.1 of Brachypodius melanocephalos. NCBI lineage: Eukaryota > Metazoa > Chordata > Aves > Passeriformes > Pycnonotidae > Brachypodius > Brachypodius melanocephalos. Next base: position 2,588,580 of record VZSR01003812.1, on the reverse strand, counting down.
ATATTGAAAATTTATGGCTTTCTTAGATTCTTTTTTTAGTATTGTGGGTGCTTGGATAGTAAGACCCATCATCTAAGCAGCACCATGCATAGCTGACAAAAGCTTTTTTGACTTACTTATTCTGTACCCTTTCACTGCTGGAGTGTTCTGGGGATGGTAATCTGCCATAATTTCCATGGCACCAGGTGTGTTCCCAACAAGTAGAGCTGCCTCCTCAGTAGATTCAGGGTATTGAGAGGCTGTTGAAATCCTTGCAGCTGTGGCTGCCTTCTCTTTACAGCCCTCCATCACCTTCTCTGTCTCTAAAGAGTCCTTGGTACTGATGGTTCCACAGGGGTGTTGCTGTGTTTCATGACCCAGATGAATCTTTGCCAAAGCAGTGAGCTCCCCGTTGTTTTAAGTGCAACCTTTTGTACTAAGGGGTTGAAATGGAACTGAATACTTCATTTTTGCACTAAGAAGTAATCTCATCCTTCAGGTTTTTTTTGTGTTGAAGTTCTATCTATGTGAACTACACAAATGCTTGTGAACAGACACCCCATTGAGCTACACTGGGTGAAATTACTCAGTATCATGAAATGCCAACAAGATCACTGAGAATTGTAAATGTAGTGGGAGCACAGAGCCTCTGCTGGCAAAAACTTGTGTTCTACCAACAAGTCAAAGGCTATGGGAGAACATAGGCACAAAAAAGTGAAGAGACTTGCTGCACAGCTTACTCAAGTCCTTATCCCCAAATAGAAGAATCAAGCAGTACATCAGAATCTGTGAATTTGACTTGATTCCCAACCATTTAAAAATCTTGGGATAATATTCCCACTTCAGGAAAAAAAAAAAGGTTGAAAAAACAGCAGTCATGTTCTTCATATTTTCATCTTGTCTTCATGGGACAAGTTCTTGTTGGCAAGATAATATATTGCCCTTAGCATTTTTATTAGAATGTTCCTGTTTTTCTCCCTTCTTCTGAAAGTTATGAAACGAAGTATGTCACCACCATTCCTTGTGGTCTTTTGAAGCATATCAACGGCTCTGTGATGACATGGGGAAACATGGTGCCATTCAGATTTGTCTCAAGTCTTTTTCCAATTAGCGAATCCAAACTGTGTGAAAGCTTCCTCTGTGTGCTTCATCAAAAGCAGTTCGCAAAACGGTAGCAGCAAAGTACATTACGCCCATTAGCATCAGAAAAATAGGTCTGCTGAAAATCACAAAACTGGGATAAGCATAAAGGCAGGCTTGTTTTTCTGAAGTCATGCACAGGGAGAGCCCTAAGTCACAGTTGATGAGGTGTTTAATAGTGTCAGGCAATTAGCATTTGGTTCTTGTTGCAGACAACACCGGAGACATGCCAATCCTACAACCAGCTAAATTTGATCCACTTGTTGTTGAATGTCTGGTCTCCTTCTTTTTAATCAGACATGGTTCAAGTGATTCCATTTCTGCACTTTTATAATCTATACTTTAGGATTTTTCCTTTCAGTCGGTCAGTGATCACTTGGCAAGAATGGCACGGGATTAAAGAATTAGACCCACACAATACTAAAACATGTAGCTGGCCCCTGGCTTTTGTGCAGCCACTTGTTCTGTCTAAAGGGATCTGCAATGCAGCAGATGGGAGAAAGGAAACAGCCTTCACCTGATCTGTTCATAGCCCAGAAAACAATTGCTTTTACACTTTGCTTATATAACCCCTGCTTTCCTGCCTCAGCCAGGGATCCTGACAAGGACGAGACAAATAAGATGCCAGTTGGTGGCCCCTTGGCCCCCAGGGCTAGTTGCACTGGGGTCAGAAACTCCAGATTCTCTAGCCTCTCCCCTCCTTTTGCACAAGGAGCTCTTGGAAAACCCACAGGACAGGGAAAGGAACAGAACAACAGACTAACTCAAGAAACCATCCCAAAGCACGGGAAGCTGGGATCTGCACCCATCCCAGGTGCTCCGCAAAGTCTGGTTGCTCCTCTGCCACTTGCAGGAACTTATGCACAAAACATGGAGCACCCTGAGCTCCTTGAAACAGCAGCTCCCTTTGGCCAGCAGAAATGAGACCATACTACAGAGGAGCCAGGGCTCCCTGGTCTGCCCAGTGTCAGCTGCACAATGTGCCTGGAAGGGAATGGAGGTCTGTAGACACAGAGCTGGCAAGATCAGGCTGGAACTGTGCTTGTCTGTCTCCGCCCATCCTCCCTATAGGAGCTCAAAGCTTGTCTCCCCACTCACAAACACAGAAAGAAGGGATGAGAAGTCCTTGAGCAGCAGGCAACAAAGGTGACCGGTATCTGTTGGAGAAGCAGGGGGACCTTAGCCTCACATCAGCACATGGAGCTTTGCTTTCACAGTAAGGGAGTTCCTGCTCATGGAGGCATCTTTTCCCTAGGGAATAAAGGAGTCAGTATTTGTCACGAGGAGATGCGGAATGCAACTCTGCCTAACAAAAACTAGGTAGCAACCAGACAGGCAGAACCATTGGAAGGGTATGTTAATGTATGCACTGAGGAGAACTAACTGTGAACTATGAGAAATATTTAGTATAAAAATATTTAGTAATATTTAGTATAAAAATACACACCTTGTTTATATATAGCTACATATATATATGTACATATACATGAAAGCAAAAAAGAGGGGTGGTGTATGTATGTGTTGGTTAATTCCAGTCTCTTATTCAAAATCAACAAACAAAAAGAAAGCCAAGTAGTAAAGGGTATTTCCAGAAAGTTTCTAGAAAAGTGGCCTATTGCTGGGGTAAAAAACCCCTAACTTACCCAATGAAGAGCAGTCGTATTTATATTTGTAGTACATAGGTGACACAATGCTTATGAAGGGTTTGCTGCAAGATAGTCTGTAGACTGGCAGAGATAATTATATCAGAGTCATTTGCAGAACTGAATATTGACTACTATTATGGATCATGCTACACTCTTTTTGTTTGGCAACTTGAAAACATTAAAAAGAACCACAACCCGTGAATACGTGTTGTCATGGGCAGGCTGCGACCTTGCTGACCATAAAGTATGCAATGCAATGTAATGAAACTAGAGCTCAATGAGGGTTGATACTGCAACACAGATGGAAAAATCCAAAGAAACTGATACTGATAGAATTTAGAAAGTCTTAATTATTGAGTTGAAAATGCATGGATCATATGTTATGGTCACAGAAGTTCTATTACCTGGAAAATTTTATTTCAGTCCATGCATCAGACACAAGTTATTCTAAGAACAAATCCTTGAGAAACTTGGGAGTGAAATAATCGAATTTTAAAGGTGAATGAAGTTTCCAGGAAGATATCAAAGGTGAAAGAGGAACCCAAACATGTACATTGAGAAAAGAAAATTTATGGCCTCATCAACTCAGAAGTAACAAATTATAATCAATATTCAACCAAGATACAATCATAAAGTTTATGTCATTATGTGAAATGCTGAAGCTCCCAAAAGAAACAGTAAACGAAATGTGTTCAATGGGGCACGCACCTTATTTCCATAAAATGAATTGATATTTTTGCTTCCTCTCTTGCAAAATGGCTAGAAATTTTCCAGAAGACAAATAGGGATATTACAGATACAGTTCAAAGCGTATAGTCTCAAGATACTAAATTCTAGGCAGAAGAAGCTGGATAAAAGAAAGATAAAAAGCTGAAGCTTAATTCATAGATTACATCAGATCCCTGCTTCAACTTCATTATTTAGAAGAGACTGTACCTCTGATTCTTGTAATTTTTATATATGTATATGTTCTATGTTTAGCCATAATGCATGCTATCTACTTTCTGAATTGGTGTAGTTGATAAAAATTATTTTCGTGGGATCCATGTTGAAAACTAATGTTCTTGTGCTCAGCATGAAAGGAAAAGACAGTTTCCGTTTTGAGTAGGATGGTAATGACTCAACTACGGCAAAATTTTTTAAGTCTACCTTGACAAAACAGGTTACCTACAGTTTACAGCTTCTGTAACTGTAGGTAGAAGAATTGTTTTCAAGAAGTTATGATATCAATCATGTATAAGACTTTTTTTGCATTTATAATCCATGTGAATTTATATACTGAAAAGAGTAGTGTTTCAAATGGTTGGATATTAATATGAGTGAACGTCCATTTTTGTCAAGGTTAAGTAATATGGTTCTGTCCCATACTCCATCTTTCCTTTATAAGTAAAAACCCTAAATATTGAGGATGACACTAAATCTATTTTCCCAGTCTCGGTATCCTGTGTTCTATGATTATATGTGGAAATGCAACAGGAAATTAAAGAAAAGGAAAAATTTCCTCAATCAGTATCAGAAATTCTCAGTCAAGATTTTTGGGAGATGTTGTGGAATGTGCATTTCATGAGAGACTGTTTTAAATTTTTGAAATCAACTGTTTCTTGGTGATAAAGATGAATTTAAAAAAACATAATTTTGAAGCAAATTGGTGTGGTCTTCTCAGCCCCAGGACCTCTCACAACGCTATTTGTAAAAAGTCAGATTTTGATTTTCACTGTCCAGAATATAAGAAGAAATGCAAGGGAAAAAAATTAGAAAGACAGTCACATTAGATAACGACACGTACACTGGATTTGTAGAGCACTTTTTTTATCAGGATGTTATCTGTCACATGAGCAAAAAATTTTGAGTACAAGACTTATTTTTACATGCAATATGTCAATTGATTTGTACCATTCCTTCAGATTGCACAATGTTTCTACATGAGAGAAAATACATCCCTCTCCAGTCAGGCAGGAACGGCAGCCAGCACCTCTCTCATTCCAATCGCATACCTTTTTTTAGGCAATATATTACATACAAAGGAACCATTGTACTTTCACTCCTGCCAAATGTGATACAGCTTACAGGAGACAAAAGAGCAGAATGGTTCCTTTTAATAGATCCTGAACCTTCAAGTAAATATAGAGAGATTGCTCAAGCGCTAACCTCTGAAAGCTGAACCCTGCAGCTTTGATTGTCGTCGCTCAAACAAACCAAACTCCGCGGGGCTTGCCCAGTGGTAATTGCAATAAACAACACACAAGAGCTCCCAGATATTGCTCAACCGAGCACGGTACTGGCGACCTGCCAGGCGTCTGATGGCCACTTGTGATCTGCGTGCAAGAGCACGGCACACATCCCTCCCACTGGGGAGGATGGCAGCAGCCCAAGGGACCGCCATGGCTTTCCTCAGCCAGCTCCGTGGATCGGCACCGGGGAAATCCTGGACATCTGGGGATCACATTTGGCCTCTGCACCTCCCCCGGTGCTTACACATAGTGAGTCAAGGAATAATACATACACAAGTCGTGGAGAGCGGTAGTACAACAGAGCACAACCATTGTGGCCAAAATAAACAAGACTAACAGCACTTTCTGTTCAGAGTGGTGCTACTTGTAGCAACTGGGAGCATTTTATTATATTTAAAGCGAGGGGAATATGTCACTTGGAAGAAAACCGCTTGTGTAATCCCAACCACGTTGAAATCACCAACAAAACTCCGATTGCAGTAGGCTGGTTTGGCCTGATGTCAGCAGTGATTTTTGCAGGCTGTAAGACTCTGCATTATCATGGCAGAGCCCTAGTGAAACACTGGGTGGTAAAGGGGGTAGTTTCCAGCAGAGGAATCAATATTCAGCTTCCTAAGTACCTGGGAGCAATTCCCCTGCTGCCAACACTCCATGCTGTGCTCCACTGCCTTCCCCATTAAAAGTGTTTGAACACATAAAGTTGACCTCTGCATGCAGGGAAAAGTTCCAAGGAAAAACAAAAGACAAGTTTTCTTGCAGGATTGCCAATATGGGCAATATTACTTATTTGTAGTTATTACACTGGTTGACAGGAGGCTAGGGGGAAATAATACCTGCAGAAACACTGTACCCAATAAGGGAATCCCAGCTAGAGAGCAGTAACAAAGAGACCAGGCTGTGACAGTATATAAATTAATCATGAGTGCATGACAGGATGCTTTGTGCAAAAAAGAAAATTGCTATGTTTGGACATGTTCCAAGAGAACCTGAGTAAATCAGTGACATAAAGCATTCCCCTTTTCACAACTCAGAACTCAGGCATGAGATCCTGGCTCATGTTGGTGAGCACTTAGTCATACCAGCAGTCCCGCTGACTCTGACAGCATAACTCATGGAGTCTGTTTTGTTCTGGGGCCCTTGATTCAGAAGAGCCAGTGATAAACCAGAGGCACCTAAAATCCAGAAACACAATCGATAAAAAGGTCAGGGGTCACAATCTATCAGGGAAAAGCAGGTAGACTTTGCTCAGGCTGGTGAAGAGGTAACAATGGCAATATACCTTTTTTCAGGAGATGATACAGGTATCAGTGAATGATTTGGAAAAAAAAAATAAAATGCTCTAGGAAAAAAGTTCCATAAAAGAGACAAAAGAAGGTGAAATAAATACCATTATAATAAAACTCACAAGTGCAACAATATGAGAAGGTCTCTAAGGACGTGTTCAGTCAGGTAAGACCAAGTATACCCTGAGAAATCACCAAAGTATATAGAGCTCCCTCTCTGCCCTCCCACCCCATAGGTGCAAGACAAAGCCAGAGTTAATAATTGAGAGTGAATGTTAAACAAATACAGAATTAAAGTGACAGTATTAAAAAACACTGCAAACTTAGCCTCTCCAAAACCCAGGAGGGCACTCAGTAATGGTTCCCACACCAATTTTGTTGCAATTAAGGGACACTCCAATCTCTCCCCTCCACCCCACAAGAAGCTAAAGCAGAAGTCTAAATAGAACCAAAAAACAAACTAAAAAACAGATGATTGAACAGCAATAGTGGTTGTAACAATTTCATCACTGGGAAAGACAAAAACCCTCACATTTTAAGCCTTTCTTGAAGTGAGCAGGAAAAAAAGTCAAGCTAGATTTCAGAAAGAGGAAATCACACAGTTTTGGGCTCTTGGAACATTACAGATCTGCCAAAGGGCTTGTGACTGAAAAGCCTACTAAATGGACAAATTGATTCATATGCCTGAATATAACCAGGCTACTTTTAGGCTATAAATTCACACAGTATTAAGGCTCACCTAAGTTTCACTGTGTCTTAAAGGGTACCCAATATCTACTTTAAAAAGACAAAATTCAACTGAATATTGTTACAGGACAGAAGGCCATGAGTAATGTTAATAAGTTATAAGCCTGAGGTCATGATTCCCCAGACTATCATGAGATAAATGGGAGACTTACTTATGCAAATTACATAGCTGGAAATTATGTTTTGACTCCATAGCCAGCTCAAGGGTTTCCAAGTGCATAGAGATATTTAAAATGATGCCAGTATTATTAAGCTGATTCAGAGTCTCCAGATAAGCCCCTTCTAGTCAAGAAGACAGTATATCCAGCATCAGTATTTCTTTCTTTCCAAAGCTGAGGACATCTCTAATGCAGTCAAAAAGCAGTAACATTTAGACATTACTCCATAGCTTAGACTGAATTTGCAGTGTCCTCATGAAATACTCTACCTTGTATAATACCTATTGTATAATGTTCTGCCCATCTGGCTATACTTTGAAGAACACAGACAGCAAAGATGACCCATATTTCAGAGTCCTCAGTGAGGAGACCATGTAGCCACCATCAGGAGCATATTCCAGTACTCTGAAAGGGCAGGAACTGCCAGAGAGCTCCTTCAATTAAAACAGCAATACCCCTGGCTGATGAAGCAACTATCCATGATCAGATACATCACTAGCAGCCAGGAGGTCCAACACAAGCAAGGTAGCTTGAAGATTTTAATCTTACATTATCAGGAAACAATTAACAGCTCCTTTTCCAAATGATGTAACAGCATCTGAATCACTACCCCTTGAGGTGGAAGAATCACTGCATTTCCTAAACTAGAGATTTATTAGATGGGCTGCAGCTGTCAACACTCCCTCCTCAAAAAAGGCAAGCAATGCTATAGCCACTTTTATGTCCTAGCTTCAGTCATGTCCCCTGCTTCACCCTCCAGATACCTGTGAAGTCCAACAAATAATCCAATTCCAAGATGCTTTTCAGCCATTTCTCCTGCAGAATGTAATGCAAATGTTCCATACCTCCCTTAAATGTCAATGGCTTCCCAGAAACTGAGAGGCTACAGAGTATGGTATAGCATTCATAAATCAAATATTTCTCTTATTAATGGGTCTGTTTATGATGCACCCTTTCCTGGATAGATGTGTAAGTTACATCCTTTTGTCAGTAGAGTCAAGGACTGAAAGAGACTGCCCAGAGAAGCCTCAAAATCTCTGTAGCTGGCAGTTTTCAAGACCTAACAGGACACAACCCTGAACATCCAGATCTGAACTCTCTGTTGACGCGGGTTTGAGCACAAGGCTGGAATAGGTGACCATTAACCAGAGCCTGGTGAGCAGTCCAACAAATGCTATCTAATAAGACAGGTACAGAGACTGCATAAAACATAGTTTAAATGGTTAAATTGTTACTTTGGGTCTATAGTCCGTCACAAAACTCTCAAAACAAACAAACAACGACAACACCACCCACCCCAAAAAACCCAAAGCAAACAAACAAAAAAACCACACAAAAAAACCCCAAACACTGCCTTGAAGGGTGAAACCGCTAATGCTGTAAGTCGACTTGCCTCTCCCATTCTCTGCAAAACTGCAAAATCACTAGTGGGGTCAACAGGGAACTGCTATGATGTTGAGAGGTAGGAAACTGTCATTGTCGAGATGGCCACTACACTCAGAGTGCTTCAGTAAAAACTTCAGGGGGCTTCAAGTATCAGGACTTTGTTATCTAAGAGGTCTTTCATACCTTTTTAATGTATCTTTCCAATGTACAGCTCCACACAGCTCTGGCTCTTTCTCTCCTTCTTCTCTCTTCCTTCTGCAGTCCCAGCTCGCTGTTTCCTGTCCCTTGCACGGCCGCCTGTCCCTGTCTGTCCCTCGTACAGTGGCTCACCTGATCTGTCCCTTGACCAACCTCCTGTCCCTTTGTCCTCACAGCACAGCCAGCAAACCTCAACTGACTCCTCCTGACTCCAACTCTTTATCACACCCTTAGCCTTGAGGGCAAGGCTGTTTCCACTCTTCGGTGATTAACACAGCTGCAAGGTATCAGCCACAAGATTGTCTTTAGCGCTATCTCTATCCACAGGAGGTGAGTGGTATGCAAATCCACAAATATGCAGGTAATGGCAATGTTATTTATGTGGTACCATTAAGTCTGGTTTTTATTTCAGCAAGTTTACAGACTTTATGAGACATTTTGAAAAGTCAATTGAAACAATAAGAAAATATTTCATTGATTTCAAGATTCCTTGCCAAAAGTTTAAGAAAGAACGCTGAACATCACTCAGTTTCTTAAACAGATTTTTCTTAAATTTTTTTTGGCTTGTAGACAAAATTCTAATTTCAAAATATTTTACCATAAGCCTGAAAAGCAGAAACATTTTTAAACAAATGCACTTTCTATTAAAAATAATATGAAACAAGTGAAAATCCTGAGAAAAAAATATTTTGACAAAATACACTTTTTCATACCAACATCTCAACACTTCCTTAGTGAGAATTCTTTGTGTCTGGAAGTTATTTCTGATATACATGGTGTAGGAGAGGGAAGAATGAAGCTCTGGTGTGTATAGCACTGTCAGACGTATTGGAATAACCTCAAAGGCCTATGAATGAAAATCCCAGTCAGACTGTCTCTACAGGAAATAGTCCATTCAAGGTCTGGATCCCTTTCAGAGAATTTTCTAGCAATATATATTAGCATTTATCAGTAAGCATTAAACAAGTCTTACAGGTATGTTACCGGCTGTTTGTTAATGGCCAGTACGAGATTTTTCCAGGGCCGCTGCCTTCTTATTTGCCTTTCATGAATGCAGAGCCAGTCAATCTCTGGGGCATGATAATGCTTCATCTCATGCAAAAGATGCAGATTTATCACGCAGCTCTCCCAAGGGAGTTGCAGCATGCTTGGGCTGCGATGGCTACTTTCTGACATCTAGAATTTAACGTGCGATAAGTTACTGTTTGAATGTATGATTGGAGGAGATTTTTTTGGTTTTCTTACATAAATTAATCTTTGATTTATCACTCAAAGGTTGGTTTATTTTCCAGGTCCATTTGGAAATATGTGGAGACCAAAAATGTTAAAGAATTCCTCAGTCTGGGTTCATTCCCCTAGGAATGTACGCTTCTAAAAGAATGCAAGCAAACAGGAGACTGGAAAGCCATCCTGTCCTGCATGAAGTATTAGACATCAGTACAAATGAGGGTAGACTCTCAGAGACATGCAGAAAAGTAAGTGGGTGGAAATCAACTGGCTGCTTTTCTTGGTCTTTAGGGTGAGCAGGTAGTATCTGGTAGTATCTTTACATTGATTATTTTCATCTTCTATTCAGTCTCCCTAAATACACAGAGTTCAGATTTTGGTGTAATGCTGATGTAACCAGCCTTCTTCAGTACATCCTTCTCTCAGTGTCCTTAGCTGCAGCCAAGACCTGTGATTAATCAGAGAAAACACTGCAGCAACGTCCAAAAGTTCACACTGTCTACAGGACATTGTTTGGGTATCTATATGGGAAAAAAAAAAGGCATTTTCTGTTTTTTGAAATTAATTCTTTATTGAATTATGAAGATATTAGTGTCTGACTGGTGTCAGTTTTGACACTGCTGTTATAAACTAAAGTCAGAATTTTAAGCCATGACAATTCCTCCACACCTGCCCTGAATTTGTTGCTTGAGACTAAGAGAACTGCTGCAGCACATCAGACTGCTGATTACCTCACCTGGAAAAGGCCAGCAGAGGATACTTCATGGCATCATAAGAAGTGAAATCTTTGCCATTCCAGGCACTGTTTGAGAAACATCTTTACCTGCAGGTTTCATAGAACCAAAGAATATTTTGGATTGGAAAGAACCTTTACAGGTCATCTAGTCCAACTGCCCTGCTATGGGCAGTGGCATCTTCAACCAGACCAGGTTGCACAGGGCCCTGTTCAACCTGACCTTGAATGTCCATCTGGACAATCATCATGCAGTAGCCATCAATAGCCTTCCATGGATTTGTTATAACCTTGTGTTCTTTTTAACCTACATATCCATTAAGTCACCATGACATCCTTGTATCAGCACACTGCACGATTGGGTGGAGAGATCTGTCTGTCTTGTTCTGTCCAGACAGTTCACTGAAGACCTTTTGTTATTTGATTGTGATTAGGAACAAATAATCATTTCCCACTCTCCTGGTTTTAGGATTTTCCTCTTTCACCACCCATTAAAACACACACAATGGGAAACTTTGCGTCTCTCGGAGAGAGAGGCAAGCACAGAGAACACACTTTACTGAACGCATCAGAGTTAATTTGCAAGCTTTTTCTTTACGGTTTCTGTGACATCAATAAAATCAGCCAAAGGACCAGATTTGAACAAATGGTGCAGGAGGAACCATCTGGCAGCCAAGCAGCATTGGATTGTATTTACCACAGTGTGGGCAAAGCACGCTTGCTGTGAAGCTTCAGAGAAATTGAGTTGCATGTGGTCACCTCTGGGCCAAACCTGGCCTCTGTGGTGCTTGCTACTGTATCTCATTCATCTTTTGTCTTTGGGAATTCTGTTAAGCCTTGAAGCACCACAGAAAGTACAAAAGGCTTTCATTACAGATGGGTGAGTGTATTCCCTTAAGAAAGTTCTTGGCATCCTGTGGAAGTAAGTGAATCACTGGCTACTCTGGCTGCTGCATAACTACTTATTGTTTTATTGAACAAGAGAATAAAAAGTCACATAAAACCTTGCATATTATAAGTGACCAGGGTATAATTCAGACCTGCCTATATGTGCATTAATTTACACATTGGTCTTTTTGGAAAAAATGTCAACTGAATAAATATAGCTTAGGCTGAGCACTTGAACCACGAATGATTTTTATTATTTTTTGGTTAAATTCCACTCATCTTTTTTTTTCTCCCTTTCCTGGCATGTGAGTTTTTCAAGTGCAGAATGAAACCTTTTGCTAACAAGGGGAAAAAGAGCTAGGACTGCAGAAAAAGCACATACCTTTTCCAAAGTCATTAAGAGCAACTTTTGGCACTTTCCATATATGAGACATAAAGCTTTATGAACCTAGTCCTTAATCTCTAGGTTCTCTGACTGATTTATATGTTTACTTATGGTATTGTGTATTTTCTTCGTCTGAAGAGCACAGTCAAGTCTCTTAAAATTTGTACACAGGAGACCTTTATTATGTCAACAGAATAGTGTGAATTTCAAGAAAGTGCTACAAGCTCCTTAGTACTTCATCATCCCTTGAGCCTTGGTTGGATATGTATTTTTTTGAAAAGCCCAATTTTAGTTTCTCTAACAGAAGCACATGTGTCCTACAGTTTGTCACGGACTTTCCTGGAGCCTCTCTGAGGGTCTGATCCCCAACAAACCAGCTGTGAGGTGCTAAGTGCCCACAGTGCCCATGGATACCCATGAGTCATCACTGAGAAGTGTTGAGTACCTGCAGTTCCCTCTGAAGTTAATGGACATAGCAGGTGCTCAGCATTTCTTCAAAGGGTGGCTGAGAGACGGGGGAGGCCCCTAATCCTAAAAAAAACCTGCAAGCAGAGGAGACCCTAAAGAAAAGAAAATTTGCTGAGGCCTCCTACATACCATTCTTTCCAAATCCTGCTGCTGTGGAAGGAACAGGGAGCCCTTGTGCTCTGGGAGGCTGCACGTCTGAAATGCCTCAGGACTGCCATTTAAAGGAAGAGAGGTTAAAAAGTCAGAGATGTGCCTGCCAGGAGTCACCTCAGCAGGAGGAAGCACTGCCTGCGCTTCATCCCTGCACACAGTGTGTCTGCAGCTGTCAAGATCCTTCTGGAGGGCTCACAACACTCTGGGGTATTGGCCAGTGCTCCCAGCTCTGTGTTGTCAGTGGACTTGCTGCTGAGGGGGCCTCTGCTCCTTCATCCAAGTCATTAATGAACAAGTTAACACTACTGGGACCAGTATTGAACCCTGGGGGACACCACCAGTGACAGGCCTCCAACCAGACTCTGTGCCACTGATTGCAGCCATCTGGGATCTGCTGTTCAGCCAGTTCTCAACCCACCTCACTGTCTACTCATCCAGTCCACACTTCCTGAGTTTGCCTATAAGGATATTTTTAGAGATGCTGTCAAAAGCCTGGCTGAAGTTGAGGTAGACAATACTCACTGCTCTCCTCTCATCCATTCAAGTTCTTGTTTCACTGTAGAAGGTCATCAGGCTGGTCAAACATGATTCACCTTGACTGAATCTGTGCTCAATGCTCCTGATCAATTTAAGGGTCAGCTTTTCTATAGCACTAGCAAAGTGTAGTGAGCTTATAGAAAGGTTTCCTCCAAAGATGCAGTAAGAAGTAAGCAGTAATTGTGGGCCAGGATTTTGTTGGGTGGTGAGGTGATGGCATACTCCATACTTGTATATATCATATAGGCAATATATAATGGCATGAACAGCCTATGTAGCTTACCAGCTGCACAGCCACCTGTGCATTATACTCTTCCCCATGTATGCCATAGATAGTTCTGCTATAGTGTTAAATTGGAGATGCAAATGCATGGAGAATGGATGCAAGTACTTGACATAAAATGAGCCAATCATCCCAAAATTTACATAGGATCTGTAAATGAACTCTCCTTCCACTGAATGTAGCACTAGATAGCATTGCTGATATTTCAGTACACAAATGCTTCTTTTTGTTTTCAGGTCCTTTGAGCTCACCAGATAAGTAAACCTCATGTATGTGCAATAGTGCAAGTTGCCTGTGAATATCTGAGTTTTAGGTAATACTACATGTGCAAGATGTATTATTCATCTTTGTAAAGGCACACATTGCTATTATTCCCTTTTGCACTGCTGGGATTAGGGTGCTCAGGATGATTGAACATTAATCTGTATGAAGCAAAGGGGAGAAGGTGATGCAAAGTTCTCGAGAAGCTCCTATTTTCTCCATGGCTCCAAATGAAACTGTTGCAGGCACACTTGACTTTCAGAGGATATTATCAGGTTCTGCTTTTCAGAAAAACTGCAGGAGAGGTTCTTGGTTCTGTAGATGAGATTTATGTAGGAAGACTGGTTTCCTGGTTTGCAGCTATATCAGTGTTTCAAGCTGGATCTAGATACTACTTCTGAAGTGAATCTCTTAATTACCACAGTTTTTTGCACTTTGCATTGCCCTCTCTGAGTGTGCACACTGAATTCCTTTTGGATGAAACTAAGTTAGGAAATGATCTCCAGAGGACCATCAAATGTGCTCCAACAGCTGATGGACATTCAGTCCAGAGGAGCAGATTAGAGTTAGTCCAAAATAAAAGAAAGGACTGTCAGACCCTTTGCACACATGGCTTTACATGTATTTACAGTATCTTTCCTTCAGGGCTCTTTGACAAATATGTTACTCTGAGTGTAAAATGTAAGTAACTACAATCTAAATAGAAGAAGAGAGACGTGACAATGTACGTACTACATTGTGATGCAGATCATCTTCTACAGATGCAGGAGAGATGGAAAATGGTTTCTACACCATCCTTGTTGTCCATGGATTATCTGAACCACAGTGGTGGCATGTCTCCTGTACTTTCAGACATTTTCAGATGTTGCAGATGATTGTATGATTATTTGATTCTACTAAAATAAATGTTCCAATGGAAGATTTGCCTTTCCTCAAAAGGTTTGTATCAGCTTTTTATTTTGCACTTTTCCATAATTTCTCTCTCTCTCTCTCTCTGTTTAATTCTGAAGTATTTTAACTCCTTAAGAAATACATGTCCCATTTTTGGGGGGTAACAGCTGAAATGCTACCATTTCCAAGATGATACTGCAGCATCATAAGGAATGGCAGTATTTGTGAAGAGGAGAGCCTTCTCTCTGGGTATTTGAATATGTCTCTCTGGTGTCTCTCTGTATATCTCTGAAACAATAAATCAGTCTGAAGTTTCCCATGTTTACTTATACAAACGTTGGCTCCACCTGGTCTAACCTCCTCCTTGCCTCCCTCGAGTGTCAGCCAGGGTCCTGAACAAATCGGTGCTCTCCTGGGTATCTTGGGTTCTATGGTCAGTCTGCACTGAAGCTCAGCTCAGCTTTAGACAGCTATGAGTACAAAGGGAAAAGAAAGGAAAGATTACGTTCATTCTGTGCAACAGTTGGTTAAAGCAGGAATGTGCAGAGGATGCAACTGGGAGAGCTGCTGTAGAGGTTCCTCGTTTTTGTTAAGGTGTGGAAACTTGTACCAGTCAAGCCCAGAGAGATGCATCTGAGGGTAGAACGTGATTGGAAGGAGTGACTATAGTTTTTACTGATAATACATGTTTTAGTTTCCCTTCCCTTAGAATAGAAAGAATGCCTCATCTGAAGGAATAATCTCTTTTTGCTGAGATAAATGACTCAGGCTTCTTCCTCATGGTTCATTCCATTGTAAATACAATTAATGACTCAGATTCAGAATGTTTCATTTCCTGCAAATACTATTATTGCCTTGTAAAACAGAGTATCTCCTCCCATTATCCCTTTAGTGGCAGAATAACAATCACTACAAGTACAGAAAACTCATCTTAGTCCAGCTGAGTTCAGTTGGAGAACAACTGGTTTAGATCTGCTCCTACTATTAAGGGAGGAATGTCTTTATTTGTATTACACATGATGATTACTTCCGATTATCTCTCCAGAGCTTTAAATAAACAGGGACTTTAGTGTCTGATTAAAGAAATAATGAGTTCTGAATTATTTCCTCCATGTGAGTGGAATTTAGGGAGATTCCTGATATGAACCAAGCCCCAAGAAGGCAATGTTATCCCCCTTTAGAAGGCATGTATGTGGTTTCTCCAGCGTCTACCTTGTCTTTCTCAGATGGTGTAAACCAACGCTGCTTTTGTTGGCATCAGTGGAGCAGGGACAGTTTTCACCAAGTGAGATTCTGTCTCTGGTTTTTTTTCTGCCTTCATATAAGAATTCTGTTTGCAAATGGGATGCTGCCTTGAATGTGCTTCCCAAAAAGGACACAGCAATGCATCCACATGCATTTTTCTTCCACCCTGTGAAGTATTTTGCCATCCTGAAGAAAAATCTCTATGTTGAAGCTTCAATTCTGTGATACTGAAGAGCTGTTTTCACACTATTCGTACCTTTTACTGTGAGATGGCTTTCCCTGCAATAAACACGAGGCATACCTACACAGGCACTCAAGGCTAAGCTTCAACCCTTTAAAGAATCAACAGCAGTATTTTATGGACTTCCAAAATCTGTGTATGAGCAGCAGCAGTTAGAGATTTCCTCTACCGCTGACAGTCTACAACAGAAAGGAAGTTTGGGGGAACTTTTTGAAGATGCTAGCGCAGCAAAGGAGTAGCAGCACCATGCTCGCAATCTAGACGGACTTAACAGTAAGACTCAGGTTGTGGTGTTGACTGCCAGAGAGACTAAACAACCACACAGGTAACTGAAAAAGTAGCAAAGGTATTTCCCCAAAGATTAGCTACCCATGTTGCCATTGTAAGGGAGAGAAGGAAACTTCAGGCTCTCTGACAAAACCTGAAGTAGGTCACCAAAAGCAAGCAAACCTTGGGAAGCTTGACCTGCCTGAGACTCCAAGAATTTCCATGTGCGAGGGAATAATGCATTAAGGGAATTCACCAATATTACTTCTAACTTCCTCAGAAATTCCTCAGGAAAATGGAGTCTAAGTACATAACTAAGAGGAGACAGTAAATCTCACATGAAATATCCTCTAGGGAGAAATGTGGAAGGAAGCTAGCACGTTAGCACATGGCCAAGAGCTAGGGGAGGGAGACAAAATCCAGCCCCTCAGTTTGTCTATGCTAAGGTGGTCAGGGTCAACATACCATTCTCTAGTTGAAAGAGGATCTTTGTCCTGTTCTGGAGGTTCCCCAGAACTGTTAAGGAGCTGAGAAAGGAGAAACCCTCCAGAGTCTTCTTTGCTGAGCTGTATCTTGCAGCTGCTCTACAGGAGGTTGCAATTTGCCCAGCAGAGCCAGCAGATGAAATTCATTAGAGCTGCTTTGGTTACTGTGGAGAGGGTCTGGCTCATTGTGCCATCACAGAGGCATGAGTTAGATGAGGTTTGTATAAGAACAGCTGAACTTCGAGTCTCAAGGATGTTCAAATATCTCACTGCAAATCAGATTAACTCAGCTTCCAAGTCACTTTGAAAAACCAGAGGTCACCTTTTTCCTTAGGTAAAAACCTTCCAAATTTTTATTCTTACCTCAATCTTTAAAGAGCTTACAAATATCACATTTGCTAGGCCTTTTGTATGGCAGATAAATTATAGTAATAGTTGGGGATTTTAACATCTATTTTTGTCATTTTGGTGGGATGTGTGTTTCTGAGAAGGTGTAGCTGGTAAAATTCTTCTATTCCAGCAGGGCAAGTGAGAAAGTTCTTGCAGGACCTGAAGTAAAAAACTGCCCTATCAGCAGTGATGGAAAATCACCCTATGCTGTGCAGGGGATTATCCCCATGTGCTCCTGTCTTCCGTGTAGAAAAAGCTCCATGACTTCCTCCTGCATTTGATTTGCAAAACTAAAATTCACAGACCTGGTAGCTCTTTAGAGGAGAAGCAAAATTTTCCACCTTTCATGCAGTGGTCCCTTTTCCCGAATCACACTCAATATAAGTAATTTGCTATCAAAGATTACAGACTTCAACACAACCTTTGCCTTCTGTTGATGGAAGACAACAGCAATCCATTAGTTCTGCCTGTTTTATGATGGAATGACTGGATGCACTTTGTGCAGCAGCATAAATATGCCTCTTCTGAGACACATTGTGGCTATACACTGAATACTTACACACTGCTCACATGAGCTGGAGCCTAGAAATCTGAGCTCATCTAAGAGGTCTGGGCAGGGGCACAGGTCCTTTTTTCTCATTTTTCCCTGAAGCACAATGGTTTGGCATTCACAGTGTGCGCTTTGAAAGATGAATAAAAAGCCACAGTTGAGCATTAGCCTTCTCTCACCTTCCCAGAAGTAGATACTTGCTGCAGAGTTGACACCACTGGTCTGAGTAGTGACAGGGGAGGACAGCATCAGATGACCCTTCTCTTCACTCCCTAGCCTGTAGCCAATGTTTGGCAGTCCTACTGCCCAGAGGTTTGGAGAAAACCTGTGGTACGTGGGTGGAAGGGTCCACATAATTTTTGTACACTGGCTGACTGAGGAACATCTCAGAGCAGGAGCCAGGACATCTTCTTCTCCATGCTTCCCTACTTCACTGAGAAGGAAGAATGTGGCTGGATAGGACTGAGAGACTGAAGTGAGGGCAGGAAGATGGGGAGAGGGAAAGAACGGGGGAAAGGGGCTGACAGAAGGGGTGGGCTGAAGAGCAGACAGAAACCAGAAAAAGGAATGATTTTCATGTCTCCCTTTGACACACCAGCGCAATTAATGAGAAAGGCAAGCTTTTGATAATAAAAATATTTTATTCTCCTTGTTGGCTTTAAATATTTGCAGAGACCTGAGATCAGAGAAACACTTTGAGTGCCATTACAGACAGCCATCACATTAAAGGCAGGAATAAGCACAGCAATATTACTCTAGTATTATTTTAGTCATGAATGAACCTGAACGCTGCAATGAGGGCTGGAGGGTTACAGATGGGATCAAGAGGTGGCTCATAAAACAATCCTGACCTTGGGAGTGGTTTCACACCCTGCGAGAGCTTGTGTGCATCTGTGGGAAAGCAGCCCCTGCAGACCTCGCTGCTGTACCTCCACCAGATGTGAGGGCCCATGGGCAGCATCTGGTGCTGCACAACTCTGAAGCTGAGTGCACCAGTGTTATATGAAAATCCACATCACACACTGCGCTCAGTAAGTGAAAGCAGAGTGCTGCAGGGTAGATGCAACATCAAAAACTAGGCTGCCAAGAAGTGTAATCTTCCTCCAGGAAATTTATTGCTTGGAGGACTCTGTGCTATACCCACAGGAAGATATTGGCTGCTGGTAGAACCATGGGCCTGCCCCAGCTGCTTCAGCATGCAGCATGCAGGGTTGGGGTTCCAGGGCACCCTACAAATGGGCAGGGCAAAGCTGTGCTTCTGCTCCAGGGATCACAAGTGATTGTACACCTGCACATGCAGATACCCCACGGACACTGTGCCACTGCTCCCACCACCTTGCTAGTCACTTTCTTCCTTTGGCTTATTTTTAAGGACTCAGTGGGTACATTTCCATGCTGGGACACCCCTGTGAAGTGGCACATGAGCTTGTGCTGTGTGCCCATGGAGAGAAGAGGGGTGCAACTGGGGACTGGCTGAACAAGCCCTCTGTCCCTGATCCAATTCCACTAAACAAAGAGTGCTTGTCCAAGGAAAAGGAAAATCAGCCACCCCCACCCAGCTGGGGACCAGCTCCAGGTGGCTCAGAAGTGCGAATAGCATATATCCTTTCTTCTCTTTTTCTCATTTTAGTTTTAACTGATCTTACACATACACACACACACACACACACACACACACACGCTATTTTTAACCTCCAAAAATAAGTTAGTAACATTTTTTTCCCCTATTGGCTACAAGCTGTGGTGAAATGACTTCACGTATTGAGTAGATTTTGTCTCCAAACATGTTGAAATATTTGTGCGAGTGTTGTGTATTGGGACCTGTCAGAGTGCTGTACAGGTTGATGTAAATGATACACTGCTTGCCATGATACTGAGAAGGTTGGGATCCATCCACTGGCCCAAGCACAGCTCAATACAAAAAGCACTTCTTAGACCCAGCCCTAAGCAGCCCAGCCTCACACTAACAAAGGCTGGGAGTTTATTTAGCTCATTGCAATCTGCAGATTCATTCACAAATGTTTTCCAGCAGATGTGCAAGCCCCTTTAGAAATGGCACGTGTGTAGATGGCTGCATTGCTTATGAATGTGCTTTACTTCATCACTTTTAACATACTTCCTAGACACCCTTGGCTGCCAGGTTTAAAAAACACAAATTTCAGTTACATGCAGAATTTCTGCTTATAAATTACTCCTCTTTACATCAATGCCCATGCTCGTCCTGAGGAAATGTGACTTAAACTCAGACAGAAGAGACTTTCCTTGTCTCTCTTCCAATTTCAGTTGATGTGGGATATGACCACTGTGCCACAGGGCCTGCTGTGGGTGTTTAAGCCTTTATTACACCCAGATGTTTGGTACTGACAGAACCAGTCTTGGGTGTGAGAGACGGCTGGCAGGCATCGTGGGGCTGGCCTGTGAGGCTGGACCATCAGTCCCCAGTAGCCATGGGGTGATATGGGCCACCCTGTGACAGTCTCATTCTTTAAATATTGTGACGTGCACGTGGTGCTACAAGGCAGGAAAATATCGGGAAGAAGCTTTGGAAAGGTGGCTGCCTCCAGAGTGACCCCCTTTGTATGGTGATGCAGAGGATTGGTTTCAGACAGATAGACCTTGACACCATGTCTGTGTCAATCATCTTGGCCAAACCACAGAGGCTGCTGGCTTCAGGGCACTCTGTGTGTCTGTGCTCACAATGACATGGAGGCTGCTGGCAGGACCAGTCTCCTTGTAGGAGCGTGGGTCCAAGGCTGGGAGTAACCATGAATGATCCTTTTGTCCCCTTTCCCCCCTCCCCTTCCTCGCACCAGCACTTGCATATCCTCAGGTGGCCAAGGACCAGGATATAAATTTGACTTCTCCTTAGTCAAAACTTCCACTAATTTGATCATGGTTTTGCCAAGGAAGGAATAAATATGGAGCAGGGACTTTGGGGATTTGTGCTATAAAAGTAAGAGCTGGAGAAACCGGGACTGAAGCAAATATTTGAAGCAAGAGGTCACATCCAGGCATCCTGGCTCCCTTCTGTATGTAATTCTGGCCAAGCCTCTACCCCTGGCCTCAACACCTGCCCCCATGTAGGGCACAGATTATTCATTGCCAGTAGGAGACCTCTGACAATTGATAACAACCATATATTGTTATCTAGGTCAGCTCTAGGTCAGGCCAAGACACAAGAGTTGAGAGCCAACTCCTACCTCTGACCCTGTGCACTGGTGCTGTGCACAGCTCTTTGTCCCAAAGCTCTGCAACACACATCAAACATACTCATATTAAGGCAAGCTGGAAATTTCACACTTCTGAATGCAAAATAGATCATTCCATACAATTGTCCCATTTGTGCAGGTGTATTTCACCTTGTTGCCAGCATACACGTATTTCCGGGTAAAGCATATATCCCTATCTTGTGAAAATTCAGACACTTCTTGTCCACTGCCTGAAAATTTGAGATTTGTCTTTTCCTTAAAAGCTTTAATGTCCAGTCTAGGAGCAGTTTAAATACCCAAAGGACTGAGGTTAAAACCAGCTGAATGATCCCAAATGCATTGGTCTTAAAAATGAATTTCCTGTTCCCTCAGGTGTGGGGAAGTCCTTTACTTGCGGCTGGGCCAATGAATCGGGCACCTTATTTCTTCCATTTTCCCATTAGCCAGTGTGTAATAAAGAACCACAGACATCAAGCAGGATTTAAATCTCCACTTCTGCTCAATATGCTTGTCTGTGTAAGGTATACGGTTTTTTCCTTGGTCTCTTTTCTTTTTATCTCCCTCACTCAAGAGTTTGCTGGCGAATACAATGGCTTCAGACTGGAGAGAACTGCAGCTAATTTTCTTATTCTGTTTGAATAAATGGCTGTTGACTCTTAAAGAAGTAGGTTAGACTTCTCCTGTGGTTGTAATATCCTTGAGTCCCAGCCACAGAGCTCCTAATGCTGGTTGCATATAAAATACACCTTTCATAAATGGCTATATTTGTCCTTGTTTAATGCTTTTTCTGCATATCCAGCTCTAAAAATGCTGACCTTGGAAAGGTCCCATTGTAAATGTATTTTTCTGAACACTCTAGTTCTCCTTGCTCAGGTAGCTTTTACTGCTAGTCCTACCATGAATGAGGAAGGAAAGCCTCCACACCATGGGAAAAGTATAAATTTCTTGCTGTAGAAAGCAGGGTTCTGTGGGCATAAGTGAAGCTTGCTACGTGCCCTACATTGGCCAAGGAAGCCACTGCACAGTGAGATCTCAGTTTGATGCTACCCCCCTCTGCAGCTCAGATGTCATCTCCCACAGCCTCACTCTTCCTGCTGTCCTCAGGATTCTTAGGATAGCACTCAAGGAGTGCTGCTGAAATCTCCCCAGTATCCCCAAGGATACAAAGGAAGCTAAAAGTGTAGAGGTCCAACAAAAGTGGCAGCCTGTCCTGGTGTCTTTCACCACAGCAAGCTATGCACTGTGGTTATTCACAATAAACCAGGTGGCATCCAAATAATTTTTGTCTTCTGTCATGGTTAGTGTCTTTATAAAGGCCCAGGAATGAATCAAGTCTATTACTCCATTTAAACATTTCCATAAGGTGGAGTGGCCTCTGTCTGGATGCGGTTTCTAGAAAAAAGGGTGTTGACGTCTAAGGACAGAGGTTCACTGTCTCCTTAAACCTCCACAAGGTGATGACTTGCCCTTGGTCAAGAGATTGGCTTAGGCAACATCCAGGCAAACTCAATATCCACAGGCCCTGGCAGGATATATCCATGAGTGCTGAAAAAGCTGGTGAACACCATAGTGAGGCCACTCACAATATCCTTGGAATGTCATGGAGATCAGGAGAGGTGCATGAGAACTGGAAGAAAGCAAAAGTCACCCTGGTCTTCAAAAGGGGCAAGAAGGAAGACTCAGGGAACTGCTGGCCAGTCAGCCTCACCTCAGTCCCTGGAAAGGTTATGGAAAGGTTATAGAGTGCTTCATTCTGGAAACCATCTCTATCCATAGGGACGACAAGAGGGTGATCAAGAGTAGTCAGCATGGATTTACTCAAGGTAAATAATTTTTTACCTGCCTGATGACCTTCTACAATGAAACAACAACCTGAATGGATGAGAGGAGAGCAGTGAGTATTGTCTACCTCAACTTCAGCAAGGCTTTTGACAGCGTCTCCAAAAATATCCTTATAGACAAACTCAGGAAGTGTGGACTGGATGAGTGGACAGTGAGGTGGGTTGAGAACTGGCTGAACAGCAGATCCCAGATGGCTGCAATCAGTGGCACAGAGTCTGGTTGGAGGCCTGTCACTGGTGGTGTCCCCCAGGGTTCAATACTGGTCCCAGTAGTGTTAACTTGTTCATTAATGACTTGGATGAAGGAGCAGAGGCCCCGTCAGCAGCAAGTCCACTGACAACACAGAGCTGGGAGCACTGGCCAATACCCCAGAGTGTTGTGAGCCCTCCAGAAGAATCTTGACAGGTTGGAGAGATGGGCAGAAAAGAACCCTCTGAAATTCATCAAAGGCAAGTGCAGGTCCTACACCTAGGAAAGAATAAACCCCTGCATCAGCTGGGGGCTGACCTTCTGGGAAGCAGCTTTGTGGAGAAGGACCTTCAGTTATGCATGTTGGAGGCATCCTCTGAGAATGGCAGGAGAGAGTTAAAGGGCAGAGTTTCAGTGGTCACAGATCCTGACTTCTTTAGGTGTGATGCTGGGAAATCAGCTTTGGGAAGCATGTTTTGATATTTAGCAGAGTTAGGGCAAAGAAATCATGTTCAGGTGCTTTTGTGGATCCAACATGTAGAGCTTTGAAGGTAGAAATGCAGCACACTTGACAACCATGCTAGGCAATTAGTTATGCTCTAGAGAACCAGTTACATACAATAAAAAGATTATATTCTACAGATTATATGAATTTTATGTATCACTTATGTATCTTTGTAATAAGGTTTTAGCATATGGAATCAAAACCCATGAGCATGAGGAAAACCAGTGACTATCCAGTGTCCTTTTCATGACACCATTCTGTCAGGCATAAATTGGTCAGACATTTCAATTTATTTACTGTCGTTTCTGAGCTATAAACATTCTGAATGGTTGAAAATGCTCAAACCTTGCCATAGCATCCACAATAATGAAAAGTGCAAGTATTTTGCAAGCTGAACAGCATCTGGATTATTCAACAGCTAAAAGATATGTAGCAGAAATTAAAACTTGGTGAAATAACCTCTGAAGGATAACATACTCCTCCTTTTAATAGTTGTTGTTAACTCAGAGGCTTCGGGTTAATTATTTTGCTTCCAGCATATGAAACAACAGTTTGACTTTGCTAGATGCACAGTTTTGTACCTCTAAATCCTAAAAGCATATTGTTTACACAACATAATCAGCAAATAAAAATTATCTTGTTCACAGAGGATCTGGTTCCCACAAAATATCCACACCCTTCTTTGCTCATGAATTATGGATGTCTGGAGCCTTTACCAGAAACTTGGCTGGGCTGTGTAAAATCATTTTCTGGAGTGTGTGTTTTATTTTGAATGAAGCAAGCAGGCAAGAGGCCAGTAGGATTAAAATGAATTCTTTATTTAAAACAACTCACAAAATACAGCAGCTCCTACCATGTTGTTAGTGTCGCCTATTTTTTTCCAGATCCCTTTTCCAGGCTTTGGCTGGTGCTCTCAAGACACTCTGCATCTCTCAGGGCACATCAGAGGGTGCCCAGGGCCAGTTGCCACCAGAGAGCCAGTGGACATGAGAACAAGGAGACTCTTACTGGAGCCCCAGCTGCCAAGTCACTGGGTCCATTATCCCAACCCTAGCATGAGGAGGGGACATCTATCTTTCTGCTCACTCAGCTTAAGGGAAATAATTCCTCCAGGTATAATTTGGAAATACTGTGAAGCTTTAATTCTCTGAAATTGTAACAAAGAGCTCTCAGATTCCCTGATGAAAAAGGGAATACTCTGTCTCTATCTAATATTATGTTGCATTCAAAGCTCTCTGAATTTATTTGGACAGGATTAACAGAAGTTTATTGAATACAGGCAAAATAATAAACGAACCACATCCACAAGAGCTGGGATAACATGAGGAACTCTGGCAGTGTCCTGCTTGACCAAGCACAATGCAGTCACCTTCTCCACTCCAAGCAAAATCTACCTTGTGATCTCCTTCAAGTCACTGCAACATTTTTCTCCTTGTTGAATTCGATACAAAACCAAGAAACCATACAAACCTGAAACAAGAGACATGGATCTCCTTGCTGAAGAAGAGGTACCCTGACAGCAACAAACAAACTACCGCTAGTGTCGTGAAAGATCCCAGAGTATTGTAAAATATATTTATTGGTGCAATTAAACTAAAAGCTGCCAAATCGTTCAGCAATGACCTCTGACAGGAGAAATCAAATCTGCATCTTAGACTCCCACCACAATTACTGTTTCAATGTCAGTGGTCTGTCTGCTGGAGAGCCCTGCAGAGCTCTTTCCTGCACTATGTTTGTATCAGCAGAGCTGAAATGTTTCTGAGTTCAAGCAACAGCCATGCCTAAAGGCCTATGAAAGTATTTGCTCTTATCCACTGCCCTTGGGTCCTCATCATCCAGGAACCCCTTCCAAGGCCACTGCCCTGAAAGAATAGATCATCTTCTTGCTAGCTGACCTCCAGAGAGCCAAGAAATGGCCTCTCCCACAATGAAAAATCTTTCCTGCCTGATGATACACTCATTACAAAAGTGGCCTTGCCACCCCTTTAATCACTACTCCTTCTTTCTTGTTTTGTCTTTCCATGCTCATTGCTTATTAGTTTGCTCAGCTCAAAGACTTTGACTTTTACAGGTTGTCAACACCATAGGCACTAACCTGTGCAGAGCACCCTGAGCTGTGGGAACAGCTGCTCACCCCATACCAGCCCCTGTCCCAAAATTGCCTCTGTCCTGCACCTCACAGCTGGGGCTGGGATGGATAGAGGTGAATGCTTCTAGGCAAGGAAAAATGATAATGAAAATGAGGGAGAAAAAGGGTAAAAAAATTGCAAGAGCCCTGTAGGTGCAATTGGCAGCTGTGTAGTTAGGAGGACTTAGAGGGCTCCAAAAAGAAAGCATTTCTCTGTGCACTTTCCAAGATTTGTTTTGAAAATATGCCAGGCAGAGCTCTGAAGAGCTCTTCAGAGCTAAGTGCAAGAAGTAAGCATGATGGTGACATCTTTAAAATTGGCCAGCTACCAATGGGCTTTTTACAGAGCCAGAGCGATAAGGCTGGTAGAAGATTATTTTCTTTGTTGTAGTGAAATCACATAGTCCTGGTTCTTATAGCTGTGTAGGTATTTGTCCAAGAACATATGCTAAAGAAATACCTATGTCACTGAGACAAGAGCAACCACCATAATTTATATGAGCCGGCTGACATTCCAGCATTAAGTAACAAAAATATTCTTGACATTTGCCATTTTTAAATCACCTCTGGGCAGGATATCCAGTCAGACATTGCCACAGTCCAATTAACCAGATAAGAGGAGGGACAACAGTTAATGTTCAAAAATACACAATTCTCCCCCCTTCCCTCGCCTGAAAATTAAAAATAATTAGAGTAGGATTATACATTTGTTATCGTGTCTATTAATAATCAGCTCAAGGGCATGGAGAAGAGACCTTTTGACAAAGCAGAAATTAGTAAGAAATAGCTTAGGGAGATCTGCTTAGAGTAGATTAGAATTGTTGCTGAAAAGGTTTCCCCCTCCCCAGAAGATGCTTGGAGTTGCAGTATCATATTAGGGGAAAATACTACAAAGGCTGCCAAAAAAGCATCAGAAGAAAATTAATGTAAGAGGAAAGACTGAGGCAAGATGGTGTTTCAAAGATTACAGGCTTAATGTTCAGACTTTCTCTAGTCCAGCTTTTGTACTATCAGCAAAATGTCCAGAGTTAAAATAAAATACGTGTATTTTATTTCTACTTTCTGATACTACTGAATTTGTTTTAACAATTTATTTCCTACATGTGGGACTTCCTTTGACTCATAAGGGAAGCAACATGGAGAGATCCACTGTATTGTAAAAAAAAGCTGTATATTGGTGTCAAAAAGGGTCACGTTTCTGTCTTCTGCTATTTCTGATCTGAGTGACAATGAAAACTGTTTTCACGTGCAGGACAGAAAGGTCATCTTAGAGCTTGTGGAAGTTAATTATGCTTCAAATCAGAGGGAAGAATGAAAGGACTATTTCTGAAAATGAGTAAACGGAAAAAACCACAAAGGTACTAAAAATTGTCATTCAGCCACTAGAGTGGCAGGAGTCAGGAGAGTTCAGTGCTTCAAACAAGTGAGAATTGGAGCCAGAGAGGGAGGGGAAGAGCAGGAAAATACTTATTTTGGTGGCAAATTCCATCCTACACATATATAAATATCCCCAGACAGATGCAGACAAGAGGAAAAAGATCTGCCCAAGAAGACAAACAGTAAGACATGCTGATGAATTTATGTATTTTCCTGGTGTAGTTCCACTGCTACATATCCTGTTTCCTTCTGGTCAGTTAAGTATGTAAAAAACCAAACCAAACAAAGCAAAATTCAGTAGTGCCTTTTGTACTTCGAAGTGTAAAGAGAGGAAACAGAGAAAAACAATGTTGCTTCCAAGGGCACACACTAAATCAATTTCTGTAGAAAAATGGAGGCTTGTAAGATTCTATTAATGAAATAAATTCTCTGCGTATGACAAAAACTTCCTAACTTAAAGCTTTCACTGATAGGAGAAGGTACATTCTCCCATGTACATTAGAGCCATCAGAAGCAGTTTTGTAATCACAACACTTCAGCTATTGCTTCCTGTCCAAGCACAGTGTAATCAGGAGAGTGAAGTGCTCCTGCCCATAGTAACTTAGAAGCCCGTAGTATGAACTAGCAGCAGTTGTTTTTTTCCCAGATGAAAGACTCAAAAGCAGAATCATTTTTTCTATGCTATTTAGTGATATAAGATGAACCTGAAGTGAAATCTTTGCCTTACAAGGAGACCCTAAAAAATAATACTTGCATGCAATTGGTAAGATCATTCTTAAAAACACAAGACTTAAGTGCCTAAGAGCAATCATTTACATGAAGAGGGGAAAGGTGGGTCATCTTCAGTATCTGCAGTGTGAAATTCTGTGTCTTTTTCTGTGTCTGTGGAATTTAACCAATATTACTGCTCAAGATTTGTGAGATTTGTTTTAGCAGAGCAGTCAGGAAAGTCTTCCTCTTTCTACCTGCTCTGCAAGATACCGTGGTAAAACAAACCATTTCTTTCTCAATCTGTCTGCATGCTTCTTCATTATTAATTGTATTTCCCAAGCTTCAGGACTGTCATCATTAACCTTAGGAAGTCTTGTTTTCAAATTCCAAATGTGGTTTCTTCTCTGATCCTTCTTACATCCCCCTCTTTAAAATGAAAGGCTCCCATTCATAGTTACCCTTTCTTTCCTTCTCTTTTGCCAGTTTTCAGTCCAATATGCTCATTGTCCTTCTATTCCATGACTTCAGACCTTAGACATTTTAACCAACAGTGGAGAATGTTGTCAAATGCTTTCTGAAAAACGGAGTCTATAATATCCTTTCCCCTTCCTTACCAGGGCAGTAATTTCCTCAAAGAATTCCAACAAATTAGTTAGGCATGATCTCCTTTCCCTGAATTGATGTTAGCTGTCTTTAATCAAGCTCTGCTTTTCCAAGTGTTCCCCATTTGATTCCTTAAAGGAGTTTCAGAGTCTTTTCCCTTTAGTGAAGTTAAACTGACAAGTCTGATTTTTCCCAGTGTTTGGGCAAGCAGTGTCCTTTTTTTTCCTTAAGAAAAAAATGATGAGAAATAAATTTCAATTTCAATAGCCTCCCATCTAGAAACACTTATTCCCCTGGATTCTTAAGCACAGCTTTTGCTGTCAAGAAAGGGGATGCATAGTAATAAGACAATGAAGAGAATGAAGAAACACAACATTACAGATAACAATGTAATGTTGTGTAATCAGACGGTATATTTTGAAAGCTGGAAACCAAATAATAACAAGTATTTCTGATGAAGACTAAGATTTGCATGGATCAAAATCTAGTCCAGTTCCTCTTTAGGCAAGCAACAACTGGGACCCAGGCAACCCTACAACATTTCCTCGTGGACCTCGCTGCAGAACCCCTGTTGAAATGGGACATGATTTGTGTTGAAGACTTTGGTATGTATTTAAGGGGCTTTCCAGGCTGTCCTCCGAGGTCATCCTTCTCTTCAAGCATCAGTAAATTGGGAAGGGGGATGTGGGAGATTAGTCCATCAGTCTGCATGTCCTCCTGTACGCACGGATGACATAGTGCATGACCTGGCTTCAAGGTGGCACGAACCTCTCTGCACACACTGCTGAGGACAACTGCATCTGTGTCAAGGTCAATTACTTGCCCTGCAGCGCCACAGCTCTCCAGTGCTCTTGGAGATTGTTTGCTGGGCACATCCAGTAACCTCTGACTGCACTTGGGACAAGCCATGAGGGTCAGGCAGATCACATTGAGGGGGGAGGCTGTAGCACAGCCTTTCCTGGAGTGCCTCAGGACAGGACAGCCTGGGAGCCTGGCACAGGGCACTTGCCATACCCTGCTGCTCTCATGCCTGCACTTGGCCTTTTTTGTGGGTGGGTTTCACTATAGTCTTTTCATAAATTACCCCTTTCTTCAGATGCAAGCTTCATTCCCACTGTCCTCTAGGAACAGGGGACAGACAAGAGGACAGCTGCCTCAGAGAAGGGGACAAAAGTATGGTCATGCAGAACAGCCTTGCACCTGGCCATTGCACCTGGTCTCATGAAGTAGCAAAATACCCAACACATAATTGTATCTGAGAAAAAGAAGAAGTTTTCACCATTGTCATTGGCAGGAAAAAGGAAATATAAAACATCAAAGAAAATAAGGAGGTTCTGCCTCTTTGAAGTATATGAGATCCACCCAAAGTTACAGCAATAAGCACATCCCATTAAATTTTATATTTTGATACAAAGGTGGATTGTATGCACTGTGCATTTCTTGGATTCCCATCTCTGTAAGTGATACTGAATTGATCTAAGATTAGAAATAAGACATCCCTATGTCAGTAGGTTTCTGTCCAGAGTGAAGGCAACTGCTGGATCCCCCTCATTTCAAACTCAGATTGTTAACACCGACTGTTCTGGGAACTTATAATTTACTGCTCAAAAGAGAAGAAGGTTCTAGAGACTGCAGAATCCCTCACAGGTAAAGAATAAACATTTAAAATATACCAGAGTCAGTCATTAACATCAATTGTGCTTGAAACACTAGATAGCCCTCAAAGCTGTTTCTTCATACTTAAGAGGACAATACCCACTTCCTACTTCTGACTCTCCTCTCATTTTCTTCTTGCCACTAAGCACATTCTTAGAGCATCAGACTTCTGGGAAGGAACTCTCTCTTCTTTAAGAGAGAGTTTATGAAACTCTCTCTTAAACCCTTCTCTCTCTTTAAAAAAACAAAAAAAACCCCAAAAAACCCCAAAACTCCCCCATTAAAACAAACACACAAACTCCACCAAACCAAAAATCAACCCCCAACCAACCAAAAACAAACCAAAAAAACCCAACAAAAAATCCCACTCAACCAAAAAAAAAAAACCCACAAAAAACCCCGAAAACCCATAAAAAAAAAAAAGGACGATTGCTTCTTCTGTTACTCCCACACTAAAAGTATTCAGAACATCATCTCTACTGTTCTGATTTTCTTTCTTCTTGTTTCCAGATTTCATGACCCATTCATTTGTCTTTGTGTTAAAATTTCCCTTTGACTTAAATATATCTTTTTGTTTCCTGAAAGATCTCCTCTCTTTTTGCCATTCTCCTTCCTTTCTCATTTCTGGTCTCTCTTTTACAAAGTCTTACCTCACTCATGACAGCTTGTCTAAAAAAACTCGTTGGTGGATCAGGCACCAAATTTGTTCCACTAAGCTGAAAGTCTTTTAGAGTTTTGATTTCAGGAGGAAAGTGACTCAGACAGATCTGTTGAACTGCAGGTAACTGACCTTAGCTTGTGGCACATGTCAGGTAAATCATGTCACTTCAAAACACAGCAGAAGGGATTAAAACTAATATTTGAGACAGGAGCATAAGCATGGTCATTCAGTTGTGTTGCTTAGACTTGTTCTGGAACAAAATACAGCAAACATCCCAGCTTCTGTAAATCTTATTCCATTTTCTGGGTATGTCTTTTGCAGAACTGATGAGAATTAATGGTCCGTAAAAGGCAGCAGGCATTCCTACTCTGTGAAGCAGCTCCTGGGGCTAGTACAGGATCTGGCAAAATGGTGAGGGTGTCAGCCCAACACTGAAAAGTTGCTCTCACAGTCAGAGAAAAGCAAAAGCAGCAGAGTGGGATCCTCAGCTGCCAGCCCACAGGTTAAAGAATGGTACCCTTCCCACCCTGGCTGGAGAGCTGAGCACACAAGGATGAGCCAGAGGAAGTGGCCAGCAGAAAGTGGGTGTCACAGCATTACTCAGAAAGCCAAATCATATTAATCTTAATTCCTGCAATGCTGATGAAGGAATTTATTAGCATTCATTTCACCTTGCAAGACTGGTGAAAGGGCAAAACTGGGACACTTGTAAAAAAATATTTATCAACTAATTGGCAAGTACATTGTACATGGTTTTATGCAGCAGCCAGATGATGTCCTTTTATAACCAGCAGCTTTTCATCGCAGTGGATGCACTGTCTTCAAGGGTGACCAGTGCAGTGCAGGGAATGCAACAGAGGAGCAGAACAAGCAGACACACTTAATCCTTGACATTTCAGTCCCATAACAGCCCAAGCATGCAGCAGTAATTCCATTATTAAATCTCAGCCCAACTCAGAGAGTGTTTCCAGACTTTCTCCAATAAAACACTATTTTTAAAAAGCCAGGAATGCTGGTGTTTTGATGGACCATTAAAAGACCCATTGTACTGCTACAATTGTATCATTTACCTATGTTACTAGGACCTACAGCAGCTTCTTCTTCTTATCAGGCTTGACATTTTGGATAGATTTCTGATTGGCCTGATATCACTGCACCTGAAAAGGTATTCTTGCTACATGTCTGGTGACTTACTAAGTTCCGCTTAAAAATACTGTGATTCAGCTGGTTTGAAATAGCTTGGGTTTGCCTTGAAAACAGGCCTTCAGTTAAAGATGCACCTCCTTTTCCAATTCCTATTCACATCTTGCTTGTTTTGGCTAGCTTTCCTATGCTGACTGCTAGGCTGGCCCTCAGCAGACCACCCCACACCACTCACCCTTAGACCTTACCAGGTCTCCACATGAGTGCAGATGTTAGGACAGCAACCTGCTTATGTCTCTTTGATTCCTGCTGTGCCCCTTGTCCTGACTCAGCATCCTGGTGAGATCAACGTGACTCCTGCTACCATTGTCACTCTCCCAGCTGGCGAGGTTCCTCCCCGTGGTTATTTGCCTGTGGTAGCTTCAAAGACCATCACCATCACCTCCCTGGGGTTTACCAGATGCAGGTTAGCAGTTGCCTGCTTTGTACTACGTGCCCTTTGCAAAAGGACTTATGGAAGAAAACCACAAAGAAATGAGCTGTAAGTGCATCCCATCACCCTCCTATGGTGGGCCCAGAAGTCACAGTGTTGTGAGCCTGCCTCAGTGAGAAGTGATTTCTTAGCTGACATTTGGGCATGTGGAAGGCTAATAAGTGCTCAGGCTGCTTTTCAGCCAGCTAATCAAAATCAGTTGTGGTTTATTTCTAGCCTTCACCTTCAAATGCACTGAGGAAAAAAGTCACTGGTACCGTCCACTGAAGTTGTCTGCATTTTTTCCGTGTCCAGTCAACTCTTGATGTTATTCTCAATAGACTAATACAGAACATATGTAAATTGGACTGTAAGAACATATTTAGTATATTTACTTTTGAAAAATGAAGTTATGGTGAGGAATGAACATCAAGGGGGAAGGGGGTGGGGAGATGGCTGGGAATATTTCATCAGGGCACAGCTAATATCTAATCTGGATGCACTGTTCCCAGGTGATCAAGAGCTGACTGAGTTTCAATCACAAATATGGCTCCTTTCTTTTCTGCTTTAAACCAAAGTGAGCTTGAATTCTCTGGGCTAATCTACATCTTTTTCTCATTGCAAGACTTGGCACTATTCAGTACAAATAGCATGCTTTGCTCGAGGAACTGCAAGAGTAATGAAGGCCGAGGCTTTTTGCATCATGCCTGACATGCATTAGCAAAGCTGTGGGGCACTTCCTGCAGCACCTGCCTGGGCTGTTCTTGGCAGCACTGGAAGCTGATGGGTTTTCCCTTTCCAGATCTCCAGATGAAAACGACTTTTAAAGAGGCAGCTCCTATTGCATGCTTGATTTTGGCAAGTTAAGGCTGATGCTTAGGTGGGAAGAGAAATCATCCATTCTTTCTCATCGTGACCTCTTTACCTAAGCTTCACAGCACATCTGGTCCTCTTATCCTCTGCCGCTGCCTCTGATATGCCCTTCCTTCTTTCCATTTTTCTCCCTTTGTTACCTTCCCCCCTCTTATGTTACCACCTTTCAAAATCATAATAGCTTAACATGATGTTTCCTGCTATCATTCCTTCCTCACCTCCTCACCTGTGGTCCTGGTTGCAGCCATAAGCTCTTTGGGAAATGGACTTCCTCCGCCTCCTTTCTGCATCTGCTGGATGGGGGCCCCAGGCCTGGTTGCTCTGCAGGCTAATAAACGTGAATCAAAGCAGTGATAACAAGTAGCAACTCTGCTCCTCAAATAATCAGTTCCTACGTATGCTGGGTACTTTGCTTCTCTAGAAATTGCGTAACCAACAGCAGAAAATGGCATTTAATCTGCAACGTTATGTGTTGTCAGTTCAAAGGTCAGTAATCACATCACCTGTGTTATGCTGCCGACCTGACAGAAAATGAATTTGGAATTCAAGTCATGGGAATACATTCTTCACGAACCATTGGAAGATGGAATTCCTGAAGAAATTAGTGAAATTTTTTGCATGAGGATCAATAACAAGAAACTCCTGAACTGCTCCTTAAGACTTCACAAGTCAAAAAAGTATTGAACTTCATCCAATAAATAATACATCGTGAATTGTTCGCACAGCTGTGCTCTACTTGCAAGGGAAGTTCAGGGGGTCTAATAACCCCTCCTCATGCAGAATATTTTGTTACATGGGGAAAATAGTAATTCAGAGGATTCTCAATTTTTCCCTTGTAATAAATTAAGAAACTGTTTGGTTTTGGCATTTGCAGGGAAACCCTTATTTTTTCACTGCTTCGAACTATCTCAGCATAGACTTTTTTTAAGGAAATTACTAGCATGGCTGCCATTAAAAAATCAGCATTGGTCCAGTAATTACCAAACATTCCCAAATGATGTAGTACAGGAAAATATATTTATCCCAGAGATAGTGTGTGGTAACTTATGGCAAAAGTCGCTTCTTTAGGAGCAGCCACCACAACTCCATCTGTTTTAGCTAAAATAACTGTCCAAGTGACCCCAATTTCAACTTTATGAGGCTCATACTAATAGGGAATCTGAAGAAAATGAGACAGAGTTTAGCTTTGTGTCACTACTCACATTTTCAAGCTCTTTATCAAGTATCTCTTAAAAGTGTCCTGTATGCTAGAGCTCCAAACGTCTGTCTGCAAGTGATGGACTCATCTTTAAAGAAACAGATCCACTTAATGTGTCCAGCTACAAACATGAGCCTATTGGTGCATATGAACTAACATGTCACCCAGTGATTGATGTTTCCCTATTACTCTGCCAAAATACATTAAGTTAAGCTCCTTTTCATCTCCACAAATAGTAAGGACTACAGATGGCCCTCATTTGTAATCCTCAGGAACTAGCACAACCAAGCAATGTGAGAGGGTGTCGGTACCCATCGCCTGCCTGAAACGGATTAGGGAGATTTCAGTTGGAGCAGCGTTACAGGAATAAAGTAACGTAGCAAGAAATAATGGAAAGAAAGGGCTGCTGACAGTGGCTGTGGGCATTAGCAAACTGTGCAAATGACGATACTCTCCGAGCAGACAGTCACAGAGTCACACTGTCACAGAATCACAGAATGGGTAAAGTTGGAAGGGACCTGGTCCCAACCTCCCTGCTCAAGCAGGGTCACCCTAGAGCACATTGCACAGGACTGCATCCAGACAGTTCTTGAGTATCTGCAGTGACGGAGACTCCACAACTTCTCTGGGCAGCCTGTTCCAGTGCTCAGTCACCAGCAAGGTAAAGAAGTCCTTCCTTGTATTCAGGTGGAACTTCTGGAACTTCCTGTGCATCAGTTTCTGCCCATTGCCTCGTCCTGTTGCTGGGCACCACCAAGAAGAGGCCAGCTCCATTCCACTGACACCTTCCCTTCAGATAATTATAGACATTGATGAGGTCCCTTCTCAGTTGTCTCTTCTCAAGGATTAACAGGCCCAATTCCCTCAGCCTGTCCTTGTAATAGAGATGTTTCAGTCCCTCAATCATCTTTTTTGCCCTCTGCTAGACCTGCTCCAGGAGCTCCACATCTCTCTTGTACTGATGAGCCCAGAACTGGACACAGCACTCCAGATGTAGCCTCACCACATGTGGTGAGGCTGAGTAGAGTAGCAGGATCGCCTTCCTTGACCTGCTGGGAATGCCCTTCCTAATGCACTCCAGAATGTCATTATCCTTCTTGATGAGAAGGGCACTCTGCTGGCTCATGGGCAACTTGTCCACCACATCCTCCAGATCTTTCTCCACAGATCTGCTTTCTCAGCAGGTCACCCCATTCTGTGCATGAGGTTGTTCAGATTCAATAATATTTTAGCAGTGTGCATGCCTCAAATCTGCATATTCTATAGTGGCATTCTGGTCCCACTGGATTTCATGGCTCACCTACTGACTTCAGTTTTGGTCAGGATTTCATCATGGCCTGAAGATTGTTGAGGTCCTGGATGAGAGGCAGAAAAAGGCAGGATTTGTTTCTTGGCACTGTATGTCTAGTGAGCTTGTGTGACTGGAGGTGGCTGGGCATCTGCTTTTTAAAGTTGTGAAAAGAAATTCCCCGGTGGCCTCAGACTTTGCTGGAGGCTCCCACTGTAGGTGTTTTGGCTGCAGCTGGTCACGGAATCATGGAATGGTTGGAGTTGGCAGGGACTTCAGAGATTGTCTACTTCTAATCCTCTTTCCATGCACAGGTACACCTTCCACCGCTGCTCAAAGCCACATCCAATCTGGCCTCAAACACTGCCAGGGATGGGGCATACACGGCTTCTCTGAGCAACTTGTTTCAATGCCTCACCATCTTCACAAGTAAAGAATTTCTTCCTTTTATTTAATCTAAACCTACCTCCTTACAGTTGGAAGCCATTACCCCTTATCCTGTCACTACAGGCCTTTGTGGAAAGTCCCTCTCCAGCTTTCTTGTAGCCTTCTTTATGTACTGGAAGGTCTCCCCAGAGCCTTCTCCTCTCCAGGATGAACAATCCCAACTCTCTCAGCCTGTCTTCACAGAAGAGATCTTCCAGCCCTTTGATCATCTTCACAGTCCCCCTCTGGGCCCACTCCAGCAGGTTAAGGGAGCTGTGGTCCAGCAGACTTGGGAAGAGGAGTCTGACTGCCCGAGACATGTTTTCTTGGAAAGCCATATTGTTTTAGCAGAGACAGGAGATGGGCCTTGTATCACCTTCACCAGGATCAGGGCCAGTGACAGGCAGGGCCCCAGCTGCCAGACTCTCTCAGGGTTGCACACACCCTACCAATTGAAGGCGTTTTGGGGCACAGGATCTGTGTGTCTGCTCACGTGTAAACATGTTCTCTCATTGTCCTCAGAGCCCAAGTACACAGGGTCCACCTCAGCCAGCCCTCAGCTCTGGAGCCTGCCAGTCCTTCTGTGAGGAGGGGATGGGAGGTGGATGCAGGTCTCCCTCTCCCAAGTGTTTCATTTTACCTCACATCAAAACTATTCCCACCTCTCATGTGAAGGGAGCACTTTGTAGCACAGGTAGTCTTCACCTGACGCATATTACGAGAGTGAACTTATGTCACCTCACGTTTTAGAAGAGAAAAAAAGCAAAGAAAGCAAATGATGATAATTTTGAGAGAGGGATTTGTGAGGCAGAGGATGGTGGATGTGGCTGTGAGCAGACAGTGCCAAGTGTAGTTCAGAGGCCAGGCAGGAAGGGAGCCCTGGCCTTCAGACAGCACAAGAGATAAGGAAGGTCTTTCCAGACACCGTTATCTGCTTCAGCAAAGCACTGGGACTGGCTGCTGGACCTTCTCCAGGGAAAGATGTATGCAACTCCTCCAAGGTCCACACTTAGCAGGGGGAATGAGGCTGGGGTGGGTCTAGATTCAGAAACTGCAGAGACAGGGATGTCTGCATCTTCTGCAGGGGCACTGCTTGCAGCCACACAGAAGTTTGGCTGGATCCTGGATATGTGACAGAGGGGCAGACAGGATTCTTCCACATTTTCACATGGTGTAGTTACTCCTGACTGACTGAGGGTAATAGCAGAAAGGTCCTTCTGTGTTTTCCCTTCTGTGTCATTCACTGCTTGCTTCATCAGTCCAGTGTAGTGCTGCAGCTGGCTCCTAACACCCAACATCCCTGCCATGAAACTCACTGTCTGATAAGAACTCCAAGTCTGGCTGCTCATCCTGGGTAGTGCCATGGTAGCATCCTTCCATCATCCTTCCTTCCTTCCATCATGTTGACAGTCATCACCTTGTGTTTTCCTCACTCCTTTCTTGACTCTCTGTGCAGAAAGAGATTGTACCAGTGCATGGGATAACCAAGGAATATCCCAGCTTTCTCACCCTGAGCAGGCCCACACAGGCTCTCTGTGTGTCCCCAGAGACTGGGGGCAGCTTCACAGTATCATGCATAGTTGCATTTCTCCTCATTCTGCACATTCCCTGGGATGCCTAAGGCCCTCAGCATCACGGTCATGGTTGACAGGTTCCCACCACCCTTCACCACCCATGTTTCTCCCTCTCCTTCTCCCATCACAGAAAGCTTCATGATGAACTTTCAGGTGAGACAGGGGAGTCTGGAAGCTCCCTCTGGCCCCAGCTAGAGAAACAATGGAGAAAGAGGGAAAGGTGGGCAAGGGAGGGGGAGGAGTTGATGTGGTGAGAGAATCTGAAGGCTGGAAGCATAATCTAGGCAGAGTGTGACTCTGAGGTAAAGGGTTCCTCCCATTCATGCTAAATTGTGAATAGCTTTTCCTTTACCTTAAACAGCCAACTTCATAAAATTGTATACATTTTCTTGTCAGAGATCCAGTCTTAGATGTTGGATTCAATTGGCTGACGTATCTTTGTCTTAATCCACTAGAATTTAGATAGGACTGTTCTCATTATCTCTGCAGAACCAAGTGTCTCAAACCTGAGCCAACTGCTTTTTCCTCTGGAGTTTAATATAATAAAGATTTTAGAAATCATATTCATAGGATTCCAATGAGGATGAGGTTGAAAATAATGATACAGTGCAAAGATAAATGTACTTTGGGTGGTAACTAAGTACTGAATATCCAACATCAAATACACCAGTGATGACATTGGCATTAAATGTGCATGTAAAGCATTCGTATGCAAATTACTGACTGGATGTTATATTTGTGTGCATAAGAACATGCTTCCTTCTCTTATCTGGAAAGGATATAGGCTGCTTTTCAAAACAAAAAGGACTCCTGAAATGGAACTCATTAGTGCAGGCTGGTCTGCATTTCCAGGACAGCTGAAAAGGTAGTAAAACCAGAATTATTCACTTCTCTTAAAATTTAAGTTTTGCAAATACTTGGATGTTTCATATCTACTGAAAGAATGTTCCCTTTTGGAAACAAATAACTTGATCCTGCAACCACTCCAGAATCATATGGAATGAAATTGAAAACAAAAGCCATTTTCATATCTGCTGTCAGTCTTCATTTAAAAGGTGGGGATGAGTGAACCTTCCTGCTCATTTTCTCATGAATATTTTTGTGAATAAGATTTTGTTTGCAGTGGAGTCAAGCAATTATGGGCTTTCATGTGGGGCACTGTTGGTACTGAAGTGGCTATGTTCAATCTATGGGTTTTGAAAGCTTTGGAGAAGAATCAAGTGTTTTAAGCTCCCCATAAGCAGAAACATAAGTAGGTACCTTACTGAAGGACTAGAGTCTTGGAGAGGAGCTACACAATATAACCCCAATAAGAAGACAAATCTCATGGTCTGTGTGGTCGATATTAATGTGCTGAACTGAGGGAACCATGTGGGATAATTGTTACTAATATTTTAAAATCTTGTTAACTCACTTATTGTATCTTCTAGAAGAAAAATAGTGGAACTTTCTGCCAGTATTTTTTTTTTTTTTTTTTTTGCTACACAGGAGATGCAATCCTGATTCTTTTAACAGAAAGAATACCCCAAAAAAAGGACACACTCTCTAGTAAGTCTCCTCAGAGGGGTTAGCTGCTGTAGTGCAGCACAGCTGTTCACTGCCATCAGATCCAAGGGCATCCTGCAAGGTGGCTGGGTCAAGGAGTGCACGCATGGTTAATTCTGGAGACTATGGAACAGCAAAGCACCAGGGTTAATGTTGTTGGACTGGTACATGGTTTGCCATAAACCAATTCAAACTTTCCTCATTGCAGTTTTTGTTCTGTGAAAACAAGCTTCAAGAAAAGAGTAAAAATATGGTTTTTCCAATGGCACATAACACCTATGTTATATCAGTCAGTACGTAACCTCTGCAATATTACATGTTCACTGTGTCACTGTAGGGAAAAAAACCCTTACCTTTGCAAATAATGGGATTTTTTAAAGTGGAAAGAAGCAGTACATAACAATGTTATTGTATTAAAAATTTTAACTTTTCTGCTTACTCTTTCCGTCTCTCCAGAAATATGTTGTAGTTCAATGCATTTAAGTGGAGTTTGAATTTTTTCTCACCCATACCTCTTTAAAATCTCAAATGCCAACATAACCCCACAGTTTCTTCTCTTACCAAAAGTCCCCTTTCTGTAGGACATGGGGGGGTCTTTTCAGGGGCTAGCACAGAATTTCACACAAAAAACCAGTCAGTCTTCTGCATCTCAGTTTCTTATTTAATTTCTGGATCATCTGCTCAGTGGCAGCATTTCAGCTGTTTGTGGAGTTTTCCAGCATCCCACATCTTCCATGGGGTGTGCTGAGGCTTTTATTTCATCGTTGGTTTCCCTGCTCTGCTGGCAGTGACTGACAGCACACATATGCCCCCTGAGAGCACGATGGACTGCATATAGTTCACCAGGGACATCCTGGCGGCTTGTGAACTGATGCAGGAAATATTGTCAACTATGTGTTACTGATATATCCCAGCTCTTCTCATGACTCATATCTTCGAAGGTTTGTTGGTTTTTTTTTCCTACTCCAGCAATTGATGGTGCCTGGAGCAACCCAAATCTGGTCATTAACCAATAAATACTTGGTTTAATATATCCTAAGTTAACTAATTTGCTTTAAGAGAACTGACTGGGAAGTAATTTATCTAGTCCTTATGATCATATCCCAAGCAGGTGCCTAATTTGCACCTGATTTGTAAATGTGCATATTTAAAAAGCTGGCTCCTGTGAGTCCAGCTGCACAACCTGAGATGAGAATGAGCCCTGAGGAGCCGTGGGATGTGGAGGAGAGGGCACAAATGGCAGCGCTGCCTCTGAGAAGTTCTTCTCCTGCACCAAGGTGCAGCATGGCCTCCCCATACCCCCAGCCACAGTCCTGACCTGAGCTGTGGCCGCCTGCCCCACTGCAGCCCTCCTCTCTGCACTGCACTCACATCCTTTTGCAGACAAATGCATCACTCCTGCTTATGATGTACATGCCTCGCACCCACACCCACATCGTGCTCACTCACATCCTGCACACCATTGCACAAACTCACACCTTGCACATCTGTTCCCAGTCTTCTTCTTGGTGTGCTACCAGGCCTTTCTTCAACACCTCCAAGAGAAAAACTGAAAATTAAATATCTTCTGCAAGTCTCTTTGGCATGTCAGCAGACAGTGCGGTGGGACAAAGAAAATTAGTTTTTTTCTAATCATTCAATCTCAGCTAATCCATGACACTAAGATAAAATTTTATTTAATCTAGCTAATTTTACTGTTGCTTTACGAATCACAACAAAACAAATCAGGAAACTAGGTGTGATTGCTGGGCAGTTTCCCCATCACAAGTGGGTGGGGAAACCAAAGCAGGAGCTCTTGGTCCAGTCCAGGGCAGCATTACCATCACCAATTGATGAAGCAGGGCAGGGCACTACGTGGGACCATTTCTATGAAATGCTGTGCCTTTCTGATCCTAAAAATGTC
The DNA here is from genome assembly GCA_013398615.1 of Brachypodius melanocephalos. Taxonomy (NCBI): domain Eukaryota; kingdom Metazoa; phylum Chordata; class Aves; order Passeriformes; family Pycnonotidae; genus Brachypodius; species Brachypodius melanocephalos. The sequence goes on along the minus strand of VZSR01003812.1, from coordinate 2,547,505 downwards.
TCTGTGCAGCAGGGAAGAGAGGCTGCCTATACAGGCAGAGGAACAAAGCTGCTTCCCCATTGTCCAGGGAAGTCATTGAGTCACCAGCTCCAGAGGGGTTAAAGTATCTGTAGATGTGTCATGTAGCAACACAGTTTAGTGAGGACTTAGTGAGAGCTAGGCTAAGAGTCGGCCTCAGTGATCTCAGTGATCTTTCCCAATCTAAATGATTCTGTGATTCTACTTCTGAAGGAGTCCAGATCCTCTAGTCCAGATTGCTGAAGATGTTTTGGTTGTATTTTAATGGACACTGGCTTCAGTGCAGTTAAGCAGGCAACTATCCAGATGCGTTTGATTCCTCCCATCCTGACTACAAGATATCCTCTCACTTTTTCAGCAGTTCATGCTAGAGTTGCAGTACTGTGGGGCAGAGTCACCTCTATTTGTGGATAGCACAGGTCCCCAGGCTCTTTTCTACAGCCCAGAGGAAAGAGGGTGTATCACTGTCACAAACACACTGCTTTCAAAACAGCTAGCTGCTCACTGGCACCTACAGACAGCCACCAGTTCTTCAGTGTCAATGTCATGTATTTCTGATGGTTTAATTCAAACTATTACAAAGTCAGAATGAACATGAGAAGGTATCTCCCACCTACTTAGTGGTTTGCTAAGGAGAGAAAGCTCCAACGTTTCAGTGGCTGACCACCTTGTAACTCTTTTTCTAGCTTCTGGTTGAGTTCTGCTATCTGGACAAAAAATTTGAACTTTTGGCAGATGTTAATATCCTACTTTGTGAGCAAAAACAATCATTTACCAGGACACCATAAATCTGGTACAACTTATTTGCTGGAATTCAAACTGACAGGTACAGTAGCTAGCTGCAGCTTCCCAGCTAGACATATCCTAGATCAGAGGAAAATCCACAGAGTGTGGAAAAGTGGTTAAAGTTATGATAATTGTTACAGTCCTGTATTTTCTACCAACAGTGAAATCAGCTTATAACTCCTGAGTGGAAAGAATTATTCCATACCACTCTCCATTGTTCTGCATCATTACCAGGAAACAGGGCTATTACACAAGATTAGGTTAACCCAGATGAGAAGAGATATGTTTTGTTTTTAAAAGATATTAAAGAAAGAAGAAAGTAAATGCTTTCTGACCTGGGAAATTGCTATTGTGTGCATGCATCTAAAAAGAAGACTTTTTAAAGAACCTCACAGGCATAGCATGAACTAAATAAAATACAAGTTAAGGCCGGTGCTGTGTGCTCAGCTAAACCAGATATAGGACATTAAACCTTTTCAAGAACACCAGAGGTGAATAGCCCTGCTCAGGAGTAGCCACATCCATTGAGGGCTGATAGTCACCACCAAGGATAACCCCAGCCATGGCTACCCTGCCACTGTGGGTGTCCCTATGCCAGACTGCCTGTTCCAGCTTTGGTGGTGATGCTCGACCTGCAGCAGTTTTGTGCCAGGTCAGCACCTGCACCAAAACACCTCAATAACCCAGGAGCCAAAGTTCCCTTCTGCAGGACACACCTGCAGCTGGAGCTGGGGTCAGGCCCACTGAAATGTGCCAGTCTGATACACTAGAATTTGGGAAGCTTGATTAACCTTCAGGCTTTTAGATAAGTTATACCAGTAAATAGCAGTAAACACATACTGTAGATTTTGCTGTGGTGTGCAGTCATCTCAATACAGACTTTCAAGTATTGTAGAAAATTAGCAAATCAGTTAAGGTGTCAGTAATTACATATGCTTCGTTCTACAGAAGTGAAAGGATAACACAACAAATAGGTCATTTTCAGCATCATCACCTCGCCATGTGACATACTTGCTGGGGCAGGGGCAGACATGGAGCTGTTTCTAGACTGTTCCATGTAATGCTTTTTTTATCTTCTCCAGTCATTGTTTTCAGCTGTTTTATCTGTTGTTGTTGTTTACCTGAAGGGAAGCAGATTTTCCTTCTCCTGCTACAAAGCCATAAAGAGGAAAGATGAGCAGAAAAAAGCTTCCAGCCTCTCTTCCCTAAATGGCTGCTTGCTAATGTGCCTTGAGCCTTTCTGGCTTCTGTGAAACCTTTTGCACCGACTGGAGAGAAACCACGTAGCAAGGAGGAGAGATTATTCCCACCAGATAATGAGAAATACACTTCTCTTCCATTGCCTAGGCCCAAACTAGTGCCCAGCCAGGGCAGGACTGGGAAGCCAGGTCGTCACGTGGACAAATCTGCCCACACTTGTGTGGGGGCACAAAGAGGCATGGCTCTTGGTTCAGGGGTTGCCCACCCTGCCTGCACATGAGTGCTGCAGATGGACTTTGGAGAGGAATTGTCCTTTCCTGGTGTTACAATCTGATGGTTAAAATTATGAAACGTCTCTGCCTGAATTAAGATGTAAACCACATGCTGAAGGCAATAGCATGGATTTTATTTGAAAGTAAGCGGGCAGTAGAGAGAGACAGAAAGCATGAAACAGAAACAGATTAAGTGAAAAAAAGATATCACCACTCCGTAGATTCTGATGACATCCCATTAGTCTTCTCAGTGGTTGCAGGCTGTACACATTAAGTGGTGGGGGAAAAGGATCCACAAAGGTCTCCTTTAGTGGGGTTCATATTGTTCATGGGTTAGGTGGAAACACCCCTGGTACCTCCCCTGGATGATGTAATACTGGATCAGGAACATTTCATGAGTCTTTGACACCTTCTAAGATGTTGCAGCTGTCTCTTACACAGCTGAATTAGTCATGACCCTTTATGGTCCATCACCCGAGATGAATAGCCTCAGGCTAGGTATGAACACTCTTGGTGCTCCCAGGAGGGTTTTCACAGCTGAGTTCATCATGTAAGGGAGGACACTGGAATGATAAGAAGGACTATCCCACCTAGCACGATCTGCCTCTTATCAGCCTCCTCACTTATCTGGAAACCCAGTTTGTAGCCTCAGTTGTGCCTGCCCTTCTGCACCTGGGAGACCACTCTGTGCATCTGGAGCAAAGCACCCAGCGATTGTCTGAGCCGTGAGCACCAATCCCTTGCAGTGCCTGGGAGGTTGCTGTGGGTGGTCAAATGTTAGCAGTTCAGCCTCTGACACTTCTGGATACATTCTCCTTTGACCTGGACAGCTGGACTATAGTACCACCTTATCTTATCTCAAGGTCCTTTTGCAGTCCAAATCAGTAGGCATATTCAGGGAGAATGGGCTTCGGCGGAAAAGCAGCTGTTTCTTTGCAGTTCGCTACAGTGGACAGAACTCTTTTGGTGATCTTAGCAACGTTTAAGCTCTCAACCCTTCCAGTCTCCAGCACCTGGGAGCCCTGCTGCTCTGCAGCCAGGCAGCATGGGCTCTCCTCTAGGGCATCCTGTGTGTGGCTAGGCCTCAGGGCATGTAGCAGGAACAGAGGGTTAGTCTGGTCAGTGGGAACACCCCTCTGGCTGCAGTACCCAAAGAGTGAGTCCCACATCTGGCAAGGGAGAACATGCAGCCAAATTTGCACGTGTGCACCCAGTGAAGTTGCCCTTTTAACTACTCCTGTGCCACTCCCATTGCCTGTGACTTTCTGTAGTTGCTTGGCTGTTGAATTAGAAACATATAAATGTATTCTTTGATCCTCCACTGGAAATGGTAGCCCAACACATTTGGCTGTTAGCAGATTGCGGGGACAGTATGCACAGGCCTGTAGAGCACAATGTCTTTGGTTTTGTGTGGAAACCCAGCTGTGCTCACACACGTGCCATGGCAATGCTGCACTGAAGTGTGATGACAATCGCAACTGAAAACACAAGATGCTTTCGAGGCCCTGTAATTAGAGCAAAAAAAAATTTAAAAGGCTGGGCTTAGTGATCAGTACCAGGCCATGCTCTCAGCAGAACACTGCATTGTAACTGGCAGCATTTGACAGACTGTAATTGCCTTCCAGGCCTGGTGGCTTTTGCTTGTGCAGAATTGGAAATCAGAGCCATGTGGGACCAACCAAGTGGCTGAAGTCTGTGCTGTCCAAGTTGTCTGCAGGCAACAGTGTGGCAGGAGAGGTGATCCCTGAGGAAAGTGAAGCAGGGGAAAGAGGGCTGGGAATGGCCAGCCACCACCTGCAGCTCCTTGGGAAGGTGCCCTGTTACATCCACGCCCTTCAACCCAGCCAAGGGAAGGGTGTTTCTTGCTGGAGCAATGGTTCCATTACATGCCAGTGCCTTTTGGCTGAGTGACTTTTAATGGAAGTCTGAAGGCTGGTCCCTCTGCTGAACTTGCCTTCAAGGCCCTGGGTGCTTCGGTTGAGATGCAATTGCTGTGCCACCAGCCATCATAAGCCTGAGTAATTGGGCTTTTGTATTTCCTATCTTGCCTTATTTGTCTGTCCACAGGTGTGTTTACTCTTGTCCTCTCCCTCCTTCTCTCTCTAAATACATGCCTGTACATACCTTACAAGTATATGTAGAACAAAACATACTCATTTACGTACTGTACTTGTAATATTGTTGGCTTATTTCCCTGGATTAAAGGATTACGTGCTAAAGATGTTCATATATGTTTGACTGTTCATGCAATCTTTTAGCAATTATTTACTGTCAGTCTGACCAGTCTAGGCTGGGTTTGATTTTCTGCTGGGAAAATTCAGTGTCACCAGATTAAACTTGTTGTCTGGAGATCCAAGAACTAAATGCCCCATGGCAAGCAGCAGCAGGACTAACCTCTCTACTTACCAGACTTTACCAGTGCTTAAAGAAATGAGCTTTACTAGAAGAACTGAAACAAAGAAGGGAAAACCAATAAAGTGTCATCTTGGAAAATCTGGTGAATCTTCCCAGACTCAGAGACAAATTGGGAGAAAGTTGCTGTCCTACACCTGAAATGCATGTGGATTCAGGGAAGATTACAGCATATTCCAAGAAAAGTAATCACTTCTATGGCCTGGCAGAAAGGCCTAAGATATCTATGCTGCTCTTTTTATTAGATTCAGCCTAACACTATCTTGCCAGATACTTGCTGCCATCAGTCTTCTTTGTTTTCACCACTTCTTTTCTACCACCACCTCACTGCCCAGAACATCCCCAAAGTATTCCAGTATTCCAGCTTTTTAAATAAGGAGAAGAAACATGACAGTGTCTCTTAGAGACATACCTGATTGGTCAGATATTCCTTCCCAGAAATTCTCCCCCTTTCCTCATGCTCTCTTACTCTTACAAATATCAGTCCAAATCTTATTCTTCTTCCTATGTATGCTGGCCCCTGAGGCTTGTGGGACACAAGAACTCCATTTTTGTCAACTTTTAAATGCAAATTTTTTAAACAGATAGAATTCTCTTACTTTATTATAACTGGCAAAGAAATCCCAACTGGTGCAGTCAGCTTCTTGTGCTCCTCTGCTGCTGGCAGGGGTCTGTCTCAAGCTCTCACAGCTCAGCTATTCTTCTCCCTGCCCTGCAAGCAGAAAGAAGTGTTGAGTTCTGGCCCTTTTAAATCTCCCAGTCCCCATTTTGAGGATATGCATGTAAATATATATATATGCACATATATATGTGTGCGCAGGGAACTCGTTAGAGAAGGGAGGGCAAGAGAATCCTCCCACTGCCTTCCACTTTGTGGGTACACTGAATTCAGGGAAGAGGTTCACCATGTGAAGGACCCCAATAACAATTTTAAACAACTAAATGAGCAACAGTGCAGAGAGCCTGTGTGACTGTTTAATGTTTCAATTGCATTATAAACTACCTGCTCTCATCTCTTGGAGTGTCTTTCGGAAATCTCCATGTTGAGATGAGTCTCATTTTCAGGGTGGGGCCAAGCTGTGCTGTCTCTGAAGTTCAAGACCTGTCCAGAGAAATTCTGTCTGGCTCCAGGTTTGAGAACAACTCTGGCACCTGGAGATCTTCTAAGCTGTGTCCTTGTTAGCTGGCCTGTAGCAGAAACCACAAGGCTACGACAATTCTGATTCTTCAGAATAACACATGACAACTTTTTTTTCCTTGTATGTTTTCAGAATAGTTTGAGGTGATAAGCCCAGTTTCATTGTTTCCATCAGTTTTATAAAACAGTATCAGTCTTAACTTGTCTGCATGTTCATAGAGGTGGTTATTTTTATAATTAATAAGAACATTAAATCAAGACAGTGCTTGTTTCACATTTCAACACATTTTTGTCTGAAGTGATTCACTCAGTTTGTTTTCCTGGAAAAGATGTTTTCTGGGCCTGTAATCCCCTAGGTATGTGTTTCACCTTCCAATACTGAACTGGTATGGACATAGGGAAAGAAAAATCTTATCTTGTTGAATAATACCTAATATCATTTCCAGAAAAAATAATAATGATTTGACAAATCTCCAGCTGTTTATGTTTCATAAGTAGCTAACCCCTCAATATGCTGTTTTCATCCTTCTTCAGGAACAAAATGTCCCAGGCACTCCAATGCATTTGCCAAATTTCTCAAGCACTGCATCATCGTGGGTTCCATAGATGCTCATTGTAATAACAAAAATCATGGTGTACTGTTTGATACATATGTGGATATTTAATGTATTTTTATAAACTTTCTTGTATTTTCTCTCCCTTTTGGATTTTTACTTCAAGGACAGGTATAAACTATATGTATAATATAGGGAATGTATTTAATATACAACAGTTGTTCTCTCACATGCAAGTGGTTTCTATAAAGAAACCATCCATCACTGCTATATAATAAGCCACATCTTTTCCTGAATGGTCTGTCCTTCTAAACTGACATATGTGGGGATAAATAATATCTACTATAAAACAGGGAATGTGCAAATAGTGGAGTTACTCTTAGAAGAGTTATTGATTTGAGATAAAACTATTAAAAATGCCCAGATAACTTATGAGTCCAAAACCCATTTTCAAAAGGAGGTGAGATCTAAACCAGTGAAAAGATGTAGATGACTAACCAACATAAATAACATAAACCCTAGTGTGGCTGCTCTGGACTGTTTTAGCTCTTCAGTCCTTCTCCTGTTGCACACTCATACTTCCATCAGTAACAAACCTGGGTTTGTATATCCACAGGGTCATCTCGGGATTTTTGAAGCCAATTCTTACTTCCAGGTCAATCTCTTTGATAAAAGCCAGTTTTCCCACTGGTGACTGGCATAAGAGCCACTAGAGTTGTCCAAGACCCATAATGTGCTTCACTACCCACCAAACCTACATGGTTCCTGACTAATCAGAAACCGGTGATTGATTCATGGCCGTATGTCAAAGCCAAAATGTTTCATGAAAATACTTTTGATTCTGGAAACTTTTGCCATATCCAGGCTGGGGTTTTCTTGTCAGTCTTGTGGGATATGTTCTCTGGCAGCAGATGATGCCCAGCTTCAGTTCAGGAGTTGCAGGTCCCAGGCCCTGCAGTACTGCAGGACTCATGGCTGGTCCGGAGGCCCAAGGAAGAACGGGACCGGGGAGTTTCTAAGCTCCACACATCGTAGAAAGAGTCCAGGAAATGCTGTGGAGTCACATCTGACACCCCTGCAATTCACACGTGGCAGCTACCTGAGAAGACAACTCCTCTCCTCCCCATGAGCATGTCTGCTGTGTTTGGTTTAAGAAAAGGCTAAAAACAATGTTTTGAGCTTCCTAGAACAAAATACTTTCAGAACTTCACTTCCACAGGAAAGGTGAAACTTTTTTAGGCTTTGTTCCAATCCAGAATGGAACAAGAAACTGTCTGGAAATGTCAGCATTTCCACAGAAACAAAATGCCAAGTTTTGACCTACACTTTCTTTTAAAATCTCTTTTTAATCTGAGTTGCAGAACACGAACTGCTAAATATTCTGTGGAAACTGTGGTTTCAAAGCCCTTGTTCCTTATGAGGATGTTTCAGATTTCTGTACCCACATCCTTCACCTGGAAGTCACCTGATCCCTCTGTGTCCCCTCCATGATTGTGTATTACACTATTGTGTTGTGGGGTATTTGTGTCCAAATATAGTACTGTGACAAAAAAAGCAATGCCAGACTATCAGCTTAAGCTAGAATTAAATTAAATTATGTGATGCAAAGTGAGTAATGTGTGATAAAAACACAATAATGTACAAAGAGAAAGGATCTGTGTTTCTCTGAACACGACAGGGAATTGGGTACACTTTTCCTGATGATATTGAATGACGATGGATGGTCATGTCGTTTTATATGCATGGGTTTCTTAACTTCTCCTAGTGTGAAGGGTGGCTCTCTAGGTATTGTGGCTACCTGATCCTCTCCTGCTTTTTCAGGGACTCTCACTTGCTCCTCATGATGCCATTTGCGCTGCATGGGGGCATTTTATATCATATCCACTTGCTACCTTCATGCACAAGTGAATCTGTTAGCCTGCTCACAGAAGGGTGGTGATGGGAAGTGAGAGTGACAGAATTCTGGAATTATTAATTTCTAATGCTCTAAAAAACCATGAGTTTTCAAAAGCGTAGAAGGCTAGAAATCAACTAAACATTACATCAAGCAACATCCTTCTCGTTTCAGATATTTTGCCTGCAATTTTGCACATTGTCCTTCAGGGTGGCAAAAAGCCCTGGCTTCTCTAACCTTCACTCCTCATCACAGGAAAAATGTCCTGCCCAGACTTGCAGAGACTCCTCTGAGTAGTCACAGTGAGCTGCCTTTCCTGCTGCCCAGTGTGGACTCTAAACATCTCTTTTCCACCTCAGCTGTTTTCTTCACACTCCTTGTTCTAAATTCTTGTGTTGTGGTCTGCAAGACAAGAACCTCAAGATATAAATGTAGAATAATTTTATCCCACCTGAAGCTACAAAATTTTTCTTCCTCCTTAATTTAGCAAACAAGGTATTCCAGTGGAGGATGAGTCTCACCTATTTATCACTGTTGTCTGGACATAATCACATGCATTCAGTAAAGAAGACACAGATTCTTTTGTAGACCTTCCTAACAGGCCTTAACTCACAGCTTCCTGATACCTGCAAGTGAACAATCCTGCTAGCAATAAAAAACAATCTCCCAGGAGGACCTCTGATCCTAAAGCAAATACTCTTTAATTCACCACTCATTAGGAGTGTATCTAGATTGATTTATTGAGCACTTCTGACCCCAAATCTTTTGAACAGCATTCCTTCACGATTAAACAGGGAGTGGATTTGGGCAACACTTTTGGCAGGCAGAGTGGAAGAACGCAAGTGATTCCTGAAAACATTAATATCATGTAACTTAATGAAAATATACTACATGTTGGCATGCACTTGGCCCAGACCGGGAGGGATATGTTTTCCACCCAAGGCTCTGGTAACTTCTGTAGTAAATATGGCTAGAACAATTCATTAATTATACATTTGTGGTTGTTCCACTTTTGTGTATTTTAGAAATATGCAGTCAGATTCAATCCATAAAAGAAGGGGGGAAAAAAAGGCAGTATCTTTGGCTCCAAAGAAAATCAATATGTTGGTAAGTACATAACAATCTGCAGCAGCAGAGAATATTATATCCTCTAGGGAATCAGGTTCTACTTTTTGCTTAATATTCAAAGAGCAGACAAATGGATAGAACTGTACCAAAAATCTTTTATATGGAACTGGCTGCAGACAATTGCTTTCTAATTGAGAAAAACAAACTTTCTTGCCAGTTGCACCCAAGTAATTACAAACATGAAGAGAATTGGCCACTGTTTTCTGAGCATATAAACAAAACACTTCAAACCTTGTAATAAGAATCAAGAGAGCAAAATACAACCTCCTGCTATATGCCTCGTCATTCTCATTTGGCTACAAAAGCAGGATGAAGCATGGAATAGGCTGTTGGCTGTATGAGTTGTTTGGCCAACAAAGGTGTATGCAGCAAATCTGGTATGTGCACACCCCTCTCTCCTGGCTTCTAGCTATCAAGAGAGTGCAGAATCTGGCTTGTCTCCCCCACAGAGATTCCAGAGAACTTGCCAGAATATTTGCATCTACATAAATCACTAAGAACAACTGTTGCTTTAGGTGCCACTCGAATGGTAAGCAATGTCATCAGCCCTCATGAATTCATCAGAAGATTCCTAAGAAAGTGAGCTATTATCTTCAATCAGATCTCCTGTTCACAGGAGACTAAGTGGCTGGGAAAAAGTCTAATGAGAAAATTTTGAAATGGTTTACCTCACCTGACTTTTGGCACCAGCTCTCCAAATCGGATGTCTATTTCTGGTGGGTTTTCTCTGTTCTTAACAGAGAGCAAGGGCTTCTACAGAGAGTGAATTAGATGACAGAAGAGCTAACAGTGAGTAATTAAGGGCCTGAAGTCAGGTGCCTGTTGCATAAAGTTGGTAAGAATTGTGCAGAAAAGACCCATGATTTTGAACATTGTCAAACAGAATTTGCCATCAGTAAGGATCTGACAACAGGATTTTCTGTGTGGTGCAGACAGGTTCCCGTGAGTCTGCTCCATCTGAGATGTGCAGAACCACAGTTTTTCCCAAAAAGGACACTGCTGGGTTAGCTCCTTCAGCTGCTGCATAGGGTATCAGAAGGGTTGGAGAGCAGAACTCCTTGCTTCATGAGCACCCACAGGACTGGGAAGGATGAGCTGGTGGGACAGGTGTGCACATCTCACCAGGCTTTGCTTCACAGCTCCTGAAATAGGATTGTGCTGTCCTCATCAAAACATTGACCCCAGAAGGGCTCTGACCTCTCTGCAGATGGCTTCCCAGAGCAACCCTGCTATGGTGAAACTGGGCACAGTCCCAGCTGCTTGTTGAGTGCCATGAGGGTGACATGAGGGCAGCCTCATCAGGTATGGTCGGCAGGCTCCCTCCTGAGATGTGAGCAGGAGCCTCAGCAGAGAGTAATGGAATCTACCCATCTCCAGGCTCTGTCTAACCAGGCCACAGGACTTTGCAGTGTAGGTGGAGGAGGGATCCTTCCCTCAGCAGCATCAACACACCCAAGAGCAACACAAAGCCACCAATTACCTTGCACTGCTAATGACAAGTGACAGAAAAAGCTTTGCATCTTATACTGGCTCGCTGAAAATGCATGGAAAGTTTGCTCACTCTTCTGAGACCCCTCCAAGGGGCCACACAAGCGGCAAGCCAAATAAAGTCAGACACAGCCAGCTCTGCCTTTTGCTTGGGCCTTCTGGATAAAAAAGTTTGTGGTACATGAAAGAGCTCTTTGAAGTGACTGATGTTGATGCTTGCAATGCATTTGGGGGAGCACAGCTAATACCAGGGCTGATTGTGTCAGGAGTCAGGGGGGCTCTTCCTCTTCACTCATGGAGAAGTTGAGGGTATCTGAGAGCTCTTCCTAATACACAACGTGTCTATATTTAAAGGACTATGTAAATTTAGATTGTGCTAAAAAGGAGAAGGGTTTGTGACACAGGGCTGAGGGTAGAACTGCACTTGCTGCAGCTCTGTCCCGCCTCACTGCGTGATTGTGTCACCAGGCCCGTCTTTCCCTGCATGGCTGCTACAAATTGTTCTGATGGCAGGGTACTTTTCTGACTTTGGAACGTGTTCCCCACAGATGGCAGTGAGTAGATTCATTTTTAACAAAAACAAAATTTGTGATCTACCATCTCCAGAATAAAACATACAAAAACCTAGAGTAGGTAGGCTTTTTACAACAGTTCAAAGAGCTGCCAAATGGCTGTTTTTCTCTCGGTGGTGAAACAAATCACTGTGTTTGATACAGAGTTTTCCATGTAGATGCATTGTCACGTAATTAGAAAGAGAGGGAAAAAGAGCAAAATGAAAAACCCATAAAGAGAAAAAAAAAATCAGCTTTGTTTCACGTCCAGAGCAAAATCCACATCATAGGCTGAGAGTTTGTGAGTGGGTGGAACTTTCCCTGTGTTACGGTATATTTAGGCATTAATTAAAAAACAAATGTTTAATGTCTTGGGGCAAAGGTGTAACAAAGAACAAAATCCAGTCTGCCTGCTCCCATTAGACCAAGAGGCATCCACATCACAGCTCTGCCCCAGCTTAACCCCTCTGGATGCTGCTCTGCTTCCTCTAGGACAAGCAGGTAGAGAAGACCAGCAGTACTTTCTTCTGGGAAAGCAAATGGTGCAGAGGATTTGAGCTGGGATGACCTGGCAAGATACTGGCAAGGAAGTAGAATGGTGCTTGTGTAGGAAGATGGAGCAAAAAAAGCCAAACAGTGAAAGATTTACATAAAGTTATCTTTTCAGCCCTTATCCCTGTAATCTTCCTATTTTAAAACCAGAAAACTCTAGGGCACAGAGCAACCCAAAGACGAATCCAGTCTGTTCAGCTGGAAGCTCCTGCCTATTCATAAAGCCATGAATAGTTCTCAAATATTCCACTGTTATTAAAAAGAGGAAATTCAAATACTTTATAAGCTTTGTGTTATAGGATTAGGCCTGTAATACTTTTACTTGGCTTTATAAACCTGATCCTGTCCCAGTGAACATGATGGGAGGTCAGTTATCAAGCCACAGGGGGCAAGATAAAGCGCTATATGAGTTGCTATTTTTTACTCTTAAAGTTACACTTATTGGGCCCAGCCCAACTTCAGCTGAAGTTAATGAAAAGACTCCTGCTGACTTTATTGGGAGTTGGATTGGCCCTATTGTCCTTTGTTGAGTAAAGTAATTTTAAAAGGTCAGGAGGTGAATTAAAAGAAAAAGAAACAACTACATCGATAAGCTTTATTCAACATGCTCACCTTATAGAGAAGAAGTGTTGTCTTAGCTGGTGAGAGTAGTTCCAACTAGTCCTTGTAGATGCTGCAAGGATAACAAAGTACGGTTTTAGTCAAAAAACCAAGTGGAAATGAAAATTTCTGAGTTCCGATTTAATGATCTCCCAGTGGCTTCTATCTGCTCAATTTACAAATAAAACAGACACCAAAGTTAGACCATAATCTCAATGAAAGCAACCTTGTGCCAATGCAATTCCACTGACTTTAATGGATTTCTTCTTGATGCTTCAATGGAATTCTTCTTGATTGACATGGGTGGGAGAGCTAAAATAAGATGTTCTGTTTCTAATTGCTATGGCCACACTTTGACTTGGTCCGTGCACTCTTCTTTCAGGACAGTCGCTCCTACATCTACACCTGAAGCAACTTGGTAGTCGAAGTGACAGGGAAGAGAGGAAGGATTAGCTAATGAATCTGCTGATTGTGTAAAAAGGAGCACAGATGCAGCTGATTCTCCAAATGTTCCCTTGTCTGTGAAGGACAAAGAAGACAAAAAGGAAAGAAAAACTTACAATTGTGCTGTGTGAACCTTCTGGGTTTTGACTTGTACTCTGTGTCCTCTCCAGCTCTAAAAAACAGCAGAGCACAGGTTTTATCACCATAGTCAGCAGATAAAACTATAAAATGAAAAGTTGCTATTTTTACACAATACTTTTTCATTATAAATTATAGACCAGTTTCCCTCAGAACAACTGTCATGCACTAGCTGTCAGAGGATGCTCTTGGCAATCAGCTTCACAAATTTTTCTTTTCCTGCTTACTCTTTTTGCAGAATGCATTTTAGGATCCAACGGGCATAAAACATGCTAAATTTCTTGGGAAATGCTTGAGGGAGTTTGGTTTTGATTTCTTTGCATTGTCCTTGCTAAATATTTCATGCTGTGAAATTCGGATAGCCTTCTCTGACACAGGAAGTAGGAACAGGAAAATTAAAGTGTACACCCCCTCCACACCACACACCCCAATTTACTGCCATTTTATATATACAAAAATAATCTCTGTCAAGCTGAGATGAATCAGAACCATCTTTCCAGCAGATGGTTAAAACTAAAGGGAAAGAAGGATGGCTTCATTGGGCTAATCCAAGAAAGGGAAAAGCCCTCTAAGCAGTTCCCTTTCCAGGCAGGTTAACAGTCCTGCTCTCAGCAGGTTCTGACCATCAATGAACTAACCCTTTCCTCCAACTCACCTCCCACTGGGCAGGAATTCAATGCATGAGCAGAGGTCAGTGTTAATGCCATCCCGCTAAAGGCATCCAGCTTTCATTCACAAAACAAACCACTTTACTGGCTTCAGCGAGAAAAGGAAGTAACCCAGGAGAAAAAACGCACAAGGATTTTCTATTAAGCGAGAAGCAGTTTATGATATAATACCAGTTGCAAAAGGGTTGACTCAAACATTGATATAATATATCTTGAAAGCAGCTTCTTAAGCGAGAATCAATTAAAGATTATTTTGCCCATGTCTAAGCTTAATGGCACACTTACACAAATAAGATGAGAAACTACAGCTGCAGTGAACACTTGTGCTGCCTGCTGCAGTTTATAGAACAAACATTTGGGATCTATCTGGCTAGTCATGATATATTTTTCATGTGATCATCTGTTTATGCTTCTTTGGTTTATATGTCTTGGGACTGGGCTGCATGCCAAGGGGCTGGGGGCTGCAGTCAGCAACAGGCCCTGCTCCCACGGGACCCTTGTGGGACCCTCAGTTACAGCTGCTCCAGCCTCACAAGGGAACAGGTCCCCCCCACTCCTCCTACCCATTTCTGAGGATGCAGTGTGTTTGGAGCTGCATGCCTTCACCCTTCCTGTTTTTCCCACAGACTCTCTTGCACCAGAGCCACAAACTGGGCATGTATATGTAAGGACAATGGTATATTCTGTTTAGTGCACATTTTAACTAAAAAGCTGTATGGTGCCCTGAGGTAGCTCGATTGGGCCAGTGGTGGAGACATTTATTTCTGTACTTGCTTCCAATTGTTTTTCTTTTTTCATTGTGTGTTTTGTGTCACTTGGCCAGTGGCAACATGAGAAACCTGCCATGGCTGCCTACTGGGCTGGGCGCCCTGGGTTGGCCACTGTCCCTGTGTCCCCAAAGGCTCTTTACTGTTGTTCCTGCATCAGACCACCCCTCTTTCCATATGTGACTCCCATGGCTGTTTCACCAGGCAGAAACCTCCACCTTTCAGCCATGTGCCTCCACAGAGGCCATGCTTTCCACCCCAGCTCCTTGCCTTGTGCCTCCCCATCCACAGCCCCACAGCCGGCTTGCACCCCAGGGTACGGGGCTGATTTCTGCCCTCCCAGAGCACAGCCAGCAGGACCAGGTTGCACCAGCCCATGTCAAGTCACCAGTGGTGTTGCTGGTGCCCCTTGCAGCCCCCAGGGCCTCCCTACACCCAACTCAGTGGGTGCTCCTCTCCAAAGCACAGGTGCCAGCAACACACTGCTACTTGACAGTCACATCATCAAAGATGGAGAGAAAAAACCAGGGTGAAATCTGGGCTGAGCAGCTGTTAAGATGCTGGGAAGAGGTTGTCTGCATGTGAGATCTTTTGCATCTCTCCCATGGATGAAGCACAGCTGGTTCAGAAAACACCGAAGCAGAAACACTTCTGTAGCCATTGCAAAATACAGAGGTAAAAGGAAGCATAAAATAGGCCAGTGATGGGCTATACCTCCACCTCAAGGCTACAACAAATTTTAGAAGTATTGATGCTGCTAGTGGGGCCTCCAGTGGTGATGAAGCAAAAATAGGGCTCTCTCAACCATCACAGCACTACCCAGGCACTGGCAGCAGGCAGGAGGGCTCAGAGCAGCACTTGAGGATGGTTCTGTTTTAGCAAAGAAGTCACTTTGAGCCCCCATCCAGAGTGGCTGTACAGTAAAGAGAGGGAATGAACCTGGGTAAAGCCACAGATATACAGTGCCATTACAGTGACCCACACTGTACCTGGATATTCTGCTGCTTATCACTGAAGTTCCCCACTTCCCTGATTAACAGGCAAATAAATTATATCGTTCTTCTCCATCAGTTGTCATGCATCTGCTCTGTAGAGGACCACAGACTCCCTGGACAAGCAGTGTGAGGGCTGTTTGAGGTGGTGCCATGTGTCCCTCAGAGGTGCTTGCCCCATCTCAGCCAGGCTGAGGGCTCATGGGACACAGACACTGTGACTTTGGGAGTCTGGCAAAAAACAGTGGGGTCTGTTATGCCCTGCCTGCTCCCACAGTACCTTAGGATTTTGTGGGATGGACATCACCTCTGTACCCAGAAGGCTGTAAGCCAAAGTAGTCTTATCTACTGGCAGGATCTGAGCCATAGCATGTGGAAAACTGCTCCTCCAAAAATCCCACCACTGGGGAAAAGAGCTGAAGTCCCAATACAAGCAGCCTCCTCATCTGGAGAGGAAACTGCCTGTACTTTTCAAATGCCTCACAGCTGAAGGCAGGTCCCACCTGGCCTGGCATGATAAAGGACGAGCATGTGGGACCCTGACTCACAGGGCTCTGCAACATCTGTGGCTGCTGGTACAGCCTGAAAGGGCAACCCTGCACACAGGACTGTCATGCAAAGCTGAAGCGTTTTAAGTCCCTGGCTGAAAAGGGTGAGTGAGTGTTTCGCTGTGCAGTCTTTACCTCCCTGAAGATGTTTACTTTGCTTCTTGTGCTTCCCCTCCATTTCCTTCCTCTCTACTTCACACCACTAATACATTAAGCACAGAGTTGCAATGAAATAGAAGAAAGGAAAATGCAGTCTCAGCAGCAATAGCTCTCAAGCTGTGCTGGAAGGAAAAGATTAAAGTGAGATGGGCGGCTGAGGTAAGGGAGCAATGTGCTTGTCTGGCTGGTGGGTCCCCACAGGGAAGCCCAAGTGCAATGGTCTCTTCCTTATTTACATCCCCATGGCATAGCACTTCAGCCTGTAGGAATACCATGAAGATAGAGGATTGCCATACAATTGACCCTTCACAATCAGGTGCCAGCAAAATTACTGGAATGTGTCCTTGCTACTGTGCAGTGGGGCCAAGGAATAAGAAAAGGACAGCGAGTGGCAAAGGAAGGTAGCGGGGAAGGAGGTCCCCATCTCAGTCAGGGATGTCCCAGTTCATACACTTTTAGAAGGAAATTATTTTTCATCATGCCTAAAGTAGGTTACTTAGTGTAAAACCCCCTCCTCATTGTTCATTAGCATCACTGAGTCTTTCAGACAGAGCCTGGAGGCCTTTTGCCCATGTCGAACATGTTATGTCCCGTGAAGGTTATGGGGATGACTGAGCGAGACTTGTTGGCTGCCAGAGAGGCTGGTGGCTTCTGCACTGGCAATTTTTCTTTTCATCAGTCATTTTTAGGCAAGGCAGGATGTTCTTTTCTCACAAATCTTGATCTAAAAGTACAGGTCCCAGATTGCTTAATATTCTGAGTGCTGAGGGAATTTCAAATTCCTGCAGTGGGACATATGTCTATAGAGACTCTTTGTAGTATTTGAGACCCTCTGTAATACTTGAGTGGGTTCGAGGTTTTTTTCTCTTTTTACAATAACAATATGAGAAAGCACAAAGCTCACATATCTGATGATTGCACAAGTGGGATGTTTTTGGGGGGAGGGAAATAATTTCAGTCTGATCTTTACCCATTATTTTTATTCAACCCTACATTCCTCCGTCCAGCTCTACTTAAACACAAAGCAGAAACAATGAAGTGGGCCTTGTGTGAGGAGCAGCACTTGGAAGAAACAGTCCCTGAGAGACCACAGGTGCTGGTGGCCTCGTTTTATAGGACGGCGACTGATATCCACCAGTGTCTGGAAACACCAAGCCTATTCACATGAAAAATAAATCTCATGTGAAATGTGTGCTTCCATGGGTCATCTAGTAAAGGTGAACGTTTTTTATATCATATTGCACACTAGGAAATAAAAACCAAACTGCACTGACAGGATGCATTGACAGTGCCCTTTCTACAGCAGATTTTTATGTGTTTTCCAGAGTCTTTAATTCTCTTACTTCAGAGTCCCTCTCACTGTGGATTTATGACATGTTTCCTGCCTCCCTTCTCCTCATCTGTTCTCCCACATCTCTTACTTGAACTACTTTAAAGTGACATGTTGACGCATCTCCACGTGATGGGAGCAAGCAAATAGCTCCAGACTCGACAGAGCGTGTTCCTCTGCAGCGTGGTGACCCCAGACCAGCCAACAATCCCAGCCAGTGTCTGAGCAAATGCAGTGGACAGGCAGAGGGACCTATGCCTGGCAGGAAAGAGGCCAAAACCAGGGAGGTAGGAAGTCTTGGCCTCCATGGAGTAGTGAAGATATTGCTCTATTGCAACCCTTTGGATACCTCCCTGGGGCTACTGGGTGAGACGTAAAACTCTTACTGCTACTAACTCACAGCCCATGTGGCAGCACTTTGACAGTCCCCTCTGGAATAGCTACCCTCTAGTAACTTCTGATACCTGACACAGATGTATTTACCTTCAAAACCCAAAGCCACCCCACCACTCATCATCACTTTCACCTGTGACATGCACCCTCCACCCGCAATCCTCCTTCTCTTTCTTCCTCCAAGCCCAGGCAGCATCTGCTTGCTCAGCTTCAAGTAGCAGGGGAGCAAGGATAGCATCCAGAGCAAGGAGCTGATGGTCTCCTATGTGGGCATGCTTGTCTGGGGACTAAACCAAGGATGGTCAGTTAAAGGTTCCCTTCTCTCTGACCGACCTCAGACTACTGAGAACTGATTTTGTGTCTTAGTTTCCTCCTACATAAATTAAATGAGTCTATCTGTTCCCTGTCGGATTTTTTTCCTCCTTTCTATCTGTATTCTTCCCCCACTGTTATAGATTCAGTTCAATGCCCAAGAGCATCTGTATTTGCTAATATTTTGAATGAAATAATTTAAAGCATGGTTTTAAGTCCTTATACTTCTCAGTGCACTTCATCTTATAGAAGTGTGAAATCCTAGCACAAGGTTCAGACCCACAAATTAAGTATACCAAATGCTGTAAGAGATCACTGTCCTCTCCCCACGGATAGTCATCCTTGTTTGCTGTCTAGACCACGGAATCTCCTTCCTTTGGTCCTTACAAAGAAATGCTTATCTGTAGGACAGCCTCCCAGCTCTCTGCAAAAAGTGAAATGCTGAACACCCTCATAAAAATATCAATCCTCAGGACCCATTCCCAGGACATCTGTTCAAGGGCAGCCTTTCCAATGGATGCCTTGAGCAGCAGGGATTACTCATCCTGCAGAAACAGCAGCACATGGCAGCTTGCTGCTTTTGCCTTCTGCTGGGCAAAAGTTTCTGGAGGATGTGCACTTTTAAGGGATGCATTAATTCACCTTTCAAATGATCTGGCTGCTTTCTGCAGCTTTAAAGGCTGCACATTGTCTGACTGCATCATCATAGGAAGATTGCTTGTTCCTGGTCAGTACAACTATAAGTTAAATCTCAGCTGTTCTCTGTGTAAATGTGGACATCAATGCTATGTAATGTTGCACCTATTAAGACCCTTTTCACTATCACTAGAGTAAAAAAGAGTGTTTTCACTATAACACTTGTAAAATGATTATGTGAAAATATATAGATCTGCCTTTTGATCTGCTTGCAAAAACCCCTACAAGGAGGTGTCTTTAAGGATATTAAATTTTTTCCAATGTTAGCATGAATCTTAGAGCTTGCTATCTGTTGGGATTAGCAAGAGGACAGTTTCTTAAAGAGGGCTATGGAAAATCATTACAAAAAGTCAGACCTGTGAGGTCATGATCTTCCATAACTTTGCAAAACACCATGCATTTGGATTAGTTTAGACACCTATCACCTGTAATAAAAATATGAATTGAAAAAAAAAAACCAAACCAGCTCAAAGCAAGGCTTGCACAGAGCTTGCCAGCATCCCAAAGCATTTTGTGGTACTGAATCTGTCTGAGTAACTCAGTGTTGTACAAAAAGGTTCTGTCTCTTGCTTCCACTAAAACCTCCTGCCTGGAAATTTCACTGGATCCCTCTAGTTCTTCTGCCACAAGAAACAGAGTTTCTTATCCATCTTCTCAACATAATCATACAGTATTCTTGATGTTTGCCAGGATACTTTGGACACAAAGAAGCAAGGTTTGAGACGGAAATAGTTAAAATCTCACTCTGACACCTGCATAAGTGGAAAGCAGCCTGTTCATTTGAAAGTTTGAGAATGAAGCCTACTATACAGAGAACCGGGCATTTATGTGACTTCTTAGTTTAGACATAGTTCCTCACAAGGTCACTGTTTGCCACCATTGCACCTGGTCTAAAGGGCTTTGGAGTAGCTTTTTGGGGAGATTTTGTAACTCAAGTTAACCCTGACCTAGAAGACACTAGTCCATTTCAATACTGTAGCTTTGCTCTCAGTTCAGATCTACATGAATCATATTGGGAGTTCAGCACATTAAAAAAAAACATAGAAATGAGTGGGCTGACCTTTAATTCCAGGGAACTGTCACAGGAGTCTTGTCACCATTTAAAGCCACCTGCCTTCCAGCACTCATATTTAAGTTCACAGGTATGCTGGCCATAGTCCCCCTCCTCTTCCAATACAGGTCATTGTTTTTTAAAGGGGTTTTTTTGAGTTTTGAGTATTCTGCAGCTGAGCTTCAGTCTTTGTCTTCTCTCATCTTTTTCTATAGCATACTTAATGTTACCAAAAGACTAACAATAACCCTACTTTCAAAAGAACCTTAAAATCTGAGGGACTAACAGTCTACATGAAATCTCTAAAGTGCATGAAGGTGGTTATCACAAAGGCCTCTTTGGACAAAGGCCTTTTCTGTGCTTCCTGGCCAATTAACTGGATACACACTCATTTAAGTCTGAGGGACACAGTTCTGAAGGTTTGCTAAAGTGAATAGCAGAATTTGTCTCAGGACAGCAGGGAGAGCAAAGCATAGGGTCACAGAGCATAAAGCACTATGAAGGGGTTTGCAGGATATGGCCCTCAGGCATGAGAAGTGATCTTTTTGCCACATGCAGCTGAGGAGTCTCAAACAAATGTGCTCTGCAATATTGCTCATACAAATGGCATCAGGCTGCGGAAGCATGGAGGAACCATTTCTGCAATACGCTGTCAGCTGGCGAGAAATTTTGCAGGAAAGAAAGCACACAGCAGCTCCCAGCTGCCTTAAGCTACAGGCATCAAACCTACAGGCAGCCTTGCTGACACCACATAATTGTCCACAGGTAGGGTAGGCAGAATGGCACCCTTTGAATCACAGAGTTTCATGTCTCCAGCAAATAGAAAAGCAGACATCAATAGATGATGAATATAGTGAGAATTGTATTCTAATTGGAAATAAGATGTATATTACCTTGTACTGGATCAAATAACATGGAGGATTAAAATGGCTGTGCTGAATAATTGAGATCCCAGTTGTATAATTTTTCCTATCATTTTAAAGTTATGCCACGGAACCAGCAATATTCCACTAATAAAAAAGGTTGCTCATAAAAACGAAAAATATCAAAGAGCCATCAGTGAATAGGAACACTAGAGAGAGAAGAAGAATTTTCCCACTCTTCACTCCTTTTATATATCCAAGTAATACTTTATAAGCTTTGATTCTTTTATAAAATTATAAACACAGAGAAACTCCTGAGAAGCAGCTAGTGTGCTCACATCAGACATATGGTGATGCTGAAAATTTCCCTTACTTTTCCACCCATGCATTTGAGGTGCTGTGGAATTAGAAAGAATTGGCAATACTTGATCACAGAAACAGCTGCATCCAGTTGTAAACTGGCGATTCAAAGCAGGAATATTCATGGAGTTTAAGACAACTCCATCTGAAGGATCACTTTCTAAATCTAGGCATGAGTAAACAGATTCCTTTCTACTGGGACTGTTTGTCCCCAGTGCCACACAAAGCAAGGAGCTGTAACCACAGGCACATTCAAAGCCTCTGTGTCATATTACTAGTAGCTTGAAATTCAGACTACAGCCTCTTTGAAAAGATAGTATTTTTCCAGAAATGTTTATTTTACATTTAGAGTTGTTATTGTTATTTCTTCTCAGTGGTGTAGAAGTCCAGTTGGAAGAGTTTTCTTTCGTCTGCATTGAAGCTGAAAATTCCTGGAAAGCCATGACAATATTCTGCATTCATGATTAGACAGACAGACATATTTCATGAAAATTGCATAGGCTTTTAATACAGGATTATGAATGAGCTCTAATGTTGAAATTATATTAGATTGGATTTCAGAACGTATTTAACATATTTCCATACAGCAACCTTGGGATGTCTTTTCAATAACAGTGATTATTACAGGCAGGCTGTTTTTTAAGAAAACATTAGTTCAAGGTGGACAGGGCTTCCTGAAAAATGTTCTACATCTTTATGGCTGATGTTTTAGTTGTTTTGAATTAAGTTTTTTCACAGCCAGAATGAAACGTTTCACCATATAATTCTTCATGCATGTCTTCAAACAAACCTGGGGCCTTTTACCATGAATTTTTGAAGCTGTAATACAATCTCAGGCATGAAAACTCTTTGTGAGCTGAAGGTGAGCATTTTGCCCCGGGTTATCTGGTTTCTCTCAAAATACAAATATTCTTTGGTAATGTCTGTCTTTTTAAAATAGTGTTTGCCCAAGGTGATTCAAAGGCATCTCTAAGTACCAACCTGTGAACAATCCCAGGCTTACTCTTTTACAGGCCTCCAACAGCTGACTGCCCAGCCCACAGATCTTAATAAGGACAAGCTGCTTGATCGAGCAGAATGGAGTTCAGATTTATCTCTATATAATGACAAACACATTGAAATTATACACTGTCCAGGAGGCATTTGGAAAGCAGAAGCTGGTGATTCATTGGAATCTGCCTGTAGGAGCAATTTCTCGACCGGTCCTCATAGCACTGGTCCCCTGGACCAGTGGCTCAGCTCTGCCATTTTGCTAATTTTTTCTTCCTTTACAGAAAGCAGCAGAGATCATACTCCTTCTTCTGTCTGGAACAGCAGTGATTCTAAATGTAGTCAACTCGAATATATCTGCTAGATTAGGCTCAAGGTAACTGGGTATGCCTTTGGTGGTTCATGTAGCTGTCTCCTGGGGTTGCAGCGCTTGCCTCTTCACTCGCTGCCATAAAGAGCACATGGACTATTGTGGTGCACTGATGCTGCCTGCTATTTGTCTCTCTTTCACACTGGTGTCAATCGGATGTAAAGCTACAGAAAACACTTAGATTTTACCAGTGTGAGGCACTGAAAGACTTTCCTTTAGTCATTAGCAAGTTTGATAGCCCTCATTAGTCTACTTTAGTCACTGGAGAAAAGAGATGTGTGTTTCCTACACTGGTGGCATAAACGCTCCCCTTACTTTTATACTGCTGGAAGAAATGTGTATTTTAGGGCTAAAACAGTAATCCATTCACAGTGCATTTCTGAAACCAACCCTATTCTATTCATCTCACTTAAATGGTCAAAACTGTGAAACTGGATGCCCCAGGTTCTACTCCTAACACCTAATAGAGATTCTTTGAAGGGAGGTTTTGAAGACATTTGAAATAGGAAGCCCTGTGCCCTATTCTCACTGCTGCTGTGAAACTCTAGGTGAGTCCACACAGATGTGGATTTTTATTGCAGTTTAACATTTCTAAATACCATGCTGGTTAAGAATAGGCTGAATCCTCTAAAACTTACTTTTATTTTTGCCCTCTAACTTGACCCATGGAGTGTATCTACTAGCTAAAAATCAACAGGAAACAAATGTCTTCACAGAGGTAAAGTAGTTATCTATGGCAATAGTGGTTTGTGGCGTAAAAGCTAGGACGAAAAATAATCCACACGCAGAAAGATGCGTACATATTTAAACAGTATATATGAACTCATGCATGGCCACCCAGTGAGGGATGGAAATGGCTGGAGACAGATGCTTTCTCCAGAGTGCATTTGATAAGGTCTAGGAGACTGTGCCTTTTCAGCTGAGCTGTCCACAGATATGACAATTCCTGTACTCTTAGACAGAGCAGGCTTGGCCAGTGAGCAAGAAGGAGCAAAGCTGTGCATCCCACTTGGTCAGCCTCAGCCCTGCAATGCCACACACAAAGGATGCGAAACTCTATCTAAAAGTGCCTCCACTTGCATTAATAGTAAGAACCTATCACAAAATTTTTTTTCTTGACACCCAGTATCAACTTCTCAAAGAATAATTTCTTCTCTTTTTTTTACTGAGGACTGAGAAGAAAATCTGACTTTTAGAAATCTTCATAGCCTGAATAGTTGAATCAACTGAAAGATGAAATAAAATACCCAAAGGAAAGTGGAAAACCTACCACCTCACTTCACATCTGGGTGTAGGAAAAATGCTGCTCCACTATGACCAAAATGCTTTTAGGTAAAACCCACTACTGGGCACTGTCTTAGCCTTTCAAGAAATCACTTTCCACTGTAAACACTGACTGCAGTCAACACAAAATACTTATTCCTCTCATCTGAGGATCTTCCACATGCTTTGATGTACTTGAGTTCACAAGTGAGAATACCAAATATAATCCCTGTTGCGTGTGAATCAGTCAGCTCTTGGATGCTCTCCCTTGATGTCATGGTGTCAGTAAGGATGAGTGAAGCTGCCCTTTGCCCAGGTGCTGTTTGGTTTAAAACACCAGATTTGGATGTTGCTAAAAGCACCTCCCACCGTGGATGTCCCTGTTTTCCAAAGTAAACAGTCTCTGGCGTCTTGTGACCTGAACAGCCCCAAGTGTCTGACCTTGAAAAACAAAAAAATATTTTATTTGAAAAGAAAAATCTGCAGCCTAAATTATTTGAGGCATTGCTTTCCTTCCTCAGCATGATGCTGGAATGTCCAGGCTGTGGTAGGAGCTGCTTACACACAACAGACATACACAGGAATGTATTTGCCCTCTAATGATATATTAGGCAATGGTTTTGAGTTGGCAGGCTACTAGAAGCCCTAGCCAAACAAAGATAAAATTGTAATTTATCAACAGAGAATGCTGAATTCATGTCACTGGTGACTGCTGGGGCTGGTGGTAGCCCACAAAGCTGCAGTTGACAACACAAAGACAACAAATTCCAGATACTGTTTGGATTTTTCTCAGCTTTGGGGACGAAAAAAAACCTGTTTGGATTTTCTTCCCTAGAAATTGTTCAAACTAGGAACAAGATAAAATTATCACCTTTCTCAAAATCCAGTACGACAGTACTCAAGCAGCAAATGTGCATGAAAATACTGTGATTGCAACTACCTTCTGCAGCATGCAAAGAAACGCATGGAAACAGAGCAGTGGGGATGCGTGCAGAGAGGCAGCCGGGGCACTGGATCACTGAGGAGTCAGCAGTGCTAGGCTTTTGAGAATATGGTCCATGGCTTTTAGGACTTATATTCTCTGTACTAGTTATTTCAGGGAGTAGGATTTTTCCAAAGGCCTTGTCTTCCTGTCAAAGATTTTAAGGATTCTTGAAAATATTTTATCTCAAGTATGCTGAGAAACCCTTCCTAGTAGTTTTTTCCACCACTTCAGATTTATAGGAGTTTTGTTCCACTAAAGTCAGTGATGTTAGACACACACCAGAATGAGGTTAAGAATTAGGATCTATTTTTACAGGATTTCACAACTCTGTGCTATTTTAATTGTCCTGAGTTAAATGTGATCTTAACAGTGCCATGATGGAAATCCATGCAGTTTAAGGTGAATCAGAGGCAAAATGCAAGTTCCTCTTTCCCTTTTCCCACCTTCCATGTACCCTTCCATCTCCTGACTGATCTCTAGATGGAAACCAACTGTTCTTACAGCGGGGAATTCAATCTCCTCACCAGTTGTAGCATCATTGCCACAGTGATTTCTGTGAACTGGTCCCAGCACCAACTAATTTCACAAAAAAGCTAGTGAACAGCTAAGAAATCACCAGGGATGCTGGCTTTTACAGACCTAGGGTGAATGTGGAGTTCTGGAGGTGAAAGGATCTCTTCACCATTACTGACCTTTGAAATTTCTCAGTCCCAGAGGTGCACTTTCATGGGAAGAAAAAGCTGTTTCAGATCACACCAGATATTTTCTGCACTGCCCAGCAGTTATACCTGAGGATGTTCTCCAGATGTTTGTGTTTCTATGAAACATACAATAATAAAGTTGTAAACTGGACGAGACGATGCTAGAAATGTAAGAACAAGGGCTTTAGGGTGGCCTGAAAAAACCTGAACATTAAGTAGCCCACACATGAAACTTGTCCTCTTTAAGAGGCCAAAAAAGATGTATTTTATTTGCTTTTCCAAAGAACTGCTACTTTTCTGAGCAGGTGGGCACATACAACTTGTCCTGGTTCTTATATTGCCAACAGGCAATTGTTTGTATTTTGGGGAGCAGACACTCCTTTAACTTGGGCATACAAAAAGTGAGAAGTACAAGGTCTAAGACAAGATGAAGATACAGTTTAGACAGTTTTTATTCCACAGTGAAAAGAAAATAATAATGTGCCATTGTCTGGAAAACTACAAAGAGCAACAACAGTGAGTGCTGTGGCTAGGACATCTGCAGAGTGAAATACCTTAACTGTTTGCAAGCTGTCTAACAGAGTAAAACAGGACTTTGAAAACAGAAGCCTGTTGTCTTTTCTTTCCTGGAACTATTCCTCTTTTCTGCTGGCTATATTGGCTAAGCAAAATGTTCGAGAAGACTGGCTACAAACCCTTTAGAGGTCTTCTTACTTTTCCTGCTTAATTTGGGCTTTTCAAGTGGGTCCCAACCCCAAAAATATGTGCACATAATGGAGACTTTTTTGTTTTGTGCACTTAATACTACACTGCTGGCCTGTGTATAGGGATTTCAGTGTGTCACCTGCCTACACTACTTGACGTTTGGCTATTCCAGTGATTTCACTGGGGCATGTTTGCAAGTATTATCTCACCTGGTTTTATAAGTGACTGTAAAAGGAAGAGAGTTGTTGGCTGCTGTCATGGCTTTGATCTGAAAAACCTAGTTAGGCCTTGTGGTGTATGACTTCTCTTTACAACAAAGTGGGAGCAAGCCAGACTGGAATGCAGGGCTTCACATATGAAGGATTAGACATTTTTGCAGGTTTATTGTGGGACCTGTAGGTGGCCTCATTTTAATAGTCAATAAAACAAGAAGTATTAGTCCAGTTTCTCCATGTGCTAAGCAATATTTTGTCATACTGAACTTGGAAGCTGCCAAATTTGCTTCTGGTGTCATTGAATACTCTGCCATTCATTCTATAAACAAGTGGGTATAGAGCACACTGATTGTAATAGAGAAAGTGCAAACATCTGTTTTGTTTTCATCCTTAAATTCCTTCAGGGACAGGAAAAGAGAGGGAATGATTTTGAAATGCTGAGTTAGGACTAGGAAAGTAGTCTGTGCCATGCATTTCCAATTCCCTCCCAGACCATGGGTAAAGGACAAGAGGCCTGCTGGCTATGCAGTGACATTAACCACAGACATTTTGTAACAGAATGAACAATAAGAAAAAATTAATACCTATCACAAGTTCTGTTAGAGAGGGTCTAACACAAATTCAATTGGGTAAATGGACTGCAAAACAAGATTAACTGAAATAAGATTGAGACCATTCAGTACAATTGAGTACCAACATTGGCATCCATATTTCGCATTATGTTTGTGCCAATGCACTCTTTGCTGTCACGCCAGCAGAAACCTTGACTTACGATGGTCTCTTATTTATGTGCTGTAATCACTGTGGTAAAACCTCAGTTTTAAGTACTTCATAAACACACACACTGGGGTTTTGTTTTAGTGTATGAGACCTGATAGAGCTTGTGAAAAAGGCTTATGATTCAAGTGCCTTTTATATATGGAAGGCATAAAGCTTACAACCATAAGAGAATCGCAAAGCAGATGGTTAACTGGCCTCGTGTGGGTGATCCTTCCACCACCTCTTCTCCCACCCTGTGGCTGTGGCACGCTGGGGAACACCAGGAGCAGCTGAGGGAGTGCCTCTTACTAGAAATTTCTCTGGTTTTGAAGTGGTGAGGCACACATGTGTGTTAAGAAAAACTGCATGCCATGCACTGCAAGACACAGCCTGCCTTGAGCTAGACTGGAGCACAGAGCCATCCCCTGTGTCTGCTGCCAGGGCAGCATCAGGGCTGAATGCCTCTGAAGATCTGCCTTGGCACGGCACTTCTGGGCGCTGACAGACTGGCCAGGTTATGGTGGGAGCACAAGGCAAAGCCACGGGACATCCAGCTCTGCATCTCTTTTAAGTGGGTACAAGTTATTACCTCACTTAAGACATATCAAACAGTTTTGAGAGGGAAGTGCAGTGGATAGGTGGGACACAGGACAAGGAATTAATCTTTGGACTAACAAGGATCATACTAAACTTGTAAACAAGAGTGCAGTGTGTCATCTGGACACTTGGCAGTGTTTGAGAACAATTAGCAAGAGATTTAATTTCAATGTAACTCTCTGGTTCCCACAAACATAAACATGGAAGCTGGGTTAAAAACAACTTGCAACTCCTACCCCTCCCTTACATCTATCTTTTAAAACCCGCTGCAGGGCTGATTTACCAATTGGCAATGACCTGCTGCCTGTGCAGTACTCCAAACCTGCATCCTTGGAGATGAAACTTTGGCAGAAACCAGCTTGCCAGCTACAGTCCTCCACTACAGACAGAGCCTGGGCACTGCAGGGCTCCTATGACGTGCCTGCCTGCAACTTACCACATCCCACACTGAATCTTTTGGAAGAGGCTAAAACTTCTGCTAAGTTAAAGTTGAGCCTTTCTCCAAACATTTCCTTGCTCTTCTGAGGCCTGGGTGTTTGTGATAGCCTCTTGAAAGCTGGTAGGTGCAAGGATACCTGGTACCCTGCAGTGCTGTGTCCATGCCACAAACCTGTTGGAGATAATGCACTGTATGTATAATATTCACAGTAAGTTAGGGGAAAGCAAAGTAATAGCAGTTGCCTAAGACATCCTGTAGCAAAGGATGCAGAACCGTGACATAAAACCAGATAAATAAGGAAGCAGAACTGAATTATTTATAAAGAAATTTATTTTATATTTGTGTACAGCAAATATATGAAAACAAATTTGATTTGAAAAATGTATATTTGATTGCTTAAAAGTATTGAACCCTCTTATGGAAAGGTCTTAGTTATTAAAAAGGTACAGAAGGCTAAAATTATACTCAAATAATATATGTGTGTGTACATATATATATATAAAAAACATGTGCAATTTTATATATATATAGTATATATAAATAACATGTGACTTACATGATTTTTAAGGTATCTTATTTAAAGATCTGAGTAAAATAGAGGTATTAGAAAATATAGTTTGCTATTTCTACACAGTTTGCATTCAGTTTCTATAAGCATCTAAGTAGTGCAAAATTTAAATATACAGAAATATTCTATTATTCTATACATTGTGCTCAGCTCCCAAGTTTCCTCTGTCATGATCATCACCAGACTGAACTAAATTTTGGAGGGTTCAATACTAGCCCTTTACTAGCATCTTCTAAGAGCAATAAAAGGAAATCTGTCTTACCTTGCACTGCACTGTGGTATAGCTTGTGCACGAGAACAATGCATTTCCTATATTAAATGATCTAACTCCCAGAGATCACATACACCTCACCATATTGATTCATTTCATTGCATTCCATATCCTGCAAAAATAAATCTCCTGTAGGACAGCATACATTACTGTGTTCTGAAGCTTAAGTAATATATTTCTTTAACATAAGGCAGGAATATACTGAAATTTGATAATACTTAAATCGAACAGCAATCTGGAATTAAACCACATTTATGTACCACATTTTTATAGAGGCTGCCTTTTTAATGTTTATGTCAGAAAACGTGGTAGAGAAAACCTAGTATTCTTTAAATAATAGCAAGGGATAAAAGCAGCCCTTCTAGAAGAAATTGCTAAAGCCTAACAACACTAGGAGAAACTCGGCTGCCTTGAAACACCAAAGGTCAATCTGCACAACCTTTCCTGCAGCTAAAGAGCAATTCCTTGCATGACATCTGGGGGAATACTCACATGAGTAGGTGCTCACTACAGCACAGCCCAAGTGTTTTAGCTGTAAATATTTATCATCCTTATTTGCATCTATTAAATGTTTAGGTGCAGTATGTTTTTTTCATGTCTTTCTAATATGGCTAAAAAAAAGGCAATTATGACCATTCCATATGCTTTCACAGTAGCTATATTTTAACTGAAGGGTGTTTGAACTTTAGAAAACATGTTTATTATCACTGACATAAAACCCTCAATCCTGCTTCCATAAAAATCAGTGGTTGCTTTGTTCCTACTAAAAATAAAATTGGATCCAAACACGTTGGTAACAAAGTTTGCTAGTAGAAGCAAATTCATTAAGTCTCTCAGTGTTTAAAGGCAAAGTGGTGTTAGCAAATACTGTATTATACTATAGCTCAAAGAACAGTATGCACAATTCTAAGTGTTATTCAACAAAATCAAAAAGCAGCTGTGAAAAACATCTTATGGGACAGTGACTTTTGCTACATGAAAATTTCTGGAACTATGACAGGCTTTTTTTGAATTAATTTCTCACACCAACACCGTCACTCATGTCCTACATTGCAATTGCACAAATTAAAGACCGGATTTTGCATGCAGTATGCATCCAGCCCAGCTAATCTTTAAAACTGGATACACCAGGAGGGTCTCCCTCTTTCCACCGCATTCATCCCTAAACTTCTCTCTAGCAGAAACTGTCATGTTTCTGAATCCTTGTAGCAACCGACAAGATAAAGAACCTAGTGTCATCCTTCATCTACTTCACTTTGCAAGTTTATCTCTGCACTTGCCCATATAATTACCCCCTGCAGATTTCAACTTTAATTCAGATTTGTGTTACACTTGTTGAACAGACCTCGCAAAGAGACAAAGCCTCATTAGTAGCCTGCAAAAGAGAGCCTTACTAGTTAAAACCTCGTTTTAAATACCAAACAAAGGGGAAACACAGACGCTGAGACAATGTTTACACCCTCTCAACCACACCCTTGAAATTTTGGCAGTAAATTAGCCAAAGGATGGTTTTAACATCCCATCCATCTCTTTCAGTTGGGAAGGAACAGCCATAACTACAAGTTTTCGCAAGGTGCGGCCGATGCTGGGAGATGGTTGAATACATATGACCAAAGGCTGCATGCCTCACAAGTCAGAACAAAGCAGAGATGTGCTAGGAATTCAGGATTTTCTTATGCTCAGAAGTTCCCTATAGACTGGAGATAAACACAAGTCCCATTTCCCACGCAAAAAGGAATGGTGTGTAAACCTAGAGTAACACAGTATTAAGAAGAAACTAATAACTCATGTTGTCAAAGCCTCTCAATTTAAAGATTCCCCAAAGCAATCTCAAAGAAAAGAAGAAAAAAAAAAAGAAAACTGTGAACTCAGTCAATACATTTTTCAATCCAATTATACAGTTAATGCACTGGCAGGAAAGGCCTCAGTTCTGAAAAGGTGAGGAAGAAGAAGGATGGTGCAAAATGCTTTCATACATTTGAACATTCTTAGGATATAAGAGAGCAGGCAACTTGAAAACTAGAAAACATTCCTTGTAAGATGTGTGGGATGAACACAGTTTTCTGCAGGCTCTGCTTCATCCTACAGCTCAGCTTTGCCTGTTTGGGCAGGACTGGCATTACCGCTGCCTTCTCCAGCGTTGTTCTTTTCTGCTGGCTTGAAAGATAATGAAGCAGAGTTTGTGCAGTACCGTTTGCCAGTTGGGCGAGGTCCATCATCAAAAATATGCCCCAGGTGAGCACCACACTGAAACAAAACACAATAGAGTATCACTGTGTCTGTGTGCCCCTCGATGCCATCACTGCAGTGTTAAGCAATGACTAGCAGCTGCTTCCAAGAAAGAGCACTGGTGCCTACATCACCCTTGGAAGTGGGATTTGCAGTCTATATTTGCAGGAGTGATCCAGGAAGATGATCTTCTGAGATACCACAGGCGCCTAAGACTCCAAGCCCAAATTTCCTGGGTGTTTCCTGTCATACCACTGTGTATCTTGGTTGGATCACCATCTCTGGGGAGCTGCCTGTTTCTGTAATGATTTCACAGCAGGAGCAGACCTAAAAACATGGTGATGAGGACAGCACTGCCCATGTTTCACTTTTTGCTATAAAGATATCTGTGTAAGAAAGGGACAGCCTCAGCTCTGGGCTCTCCTTAGCCTGCAACCATCTGCTACATCCCTTAGTAAAAAAGCATTTAACCCTTTGGTGATCCTGGCAAGGACCTAAATATTCTAGATATTCTTGGAGTATGTTCTCACACTTCTTTTTTTTTTTTTTTTTTTTCCCCTTTCTACAGCCTGGCAATCTTCTGAGCATCAAGGTCCTTCTGGGTGCACTTCTTGCCCCTGGAGGGGATGGAGTTCAGCTTACTTGCCTCATAATAATTTCTATGGTATATACAAGACAGGGACGGGTGACTGAAAAAGACCTGTAGTGCAGATACGTAAAATATTTCTTAATTAAAAACCTTTGTCTGGGAGTAATTATAAGTGAATTTCACTTTTTGTGAGAAATATGAAGTACAAAAGGTCTGTTGCCACTTTTGCTCTGTATGAAACAGACCCAAATACTTGCAGCGCTATTCAGGGTGAACGCTATTGATCCTGTGTGTAAGAAAGGTAACAGTCCTTTGCTTTACAAGGACTGCCTTACAAGTACAATATTTTGAAGAAGCTAACCCTGCTGATCCTTATTCAAAAATTAAGATTACTATCACTGCACATTATGGCTGACAAATTATCTGGGTAATAAGAACTTCTTGTAATTAGTCACTTGAATTCTACAAGTTCGTTTTTACAGCCTGCCATGAGAAACAAAAAAATAAAACCTTGCACTGGAGAAACATTTATGTTGAACAGGAAAGTCATGCTGCTTTACCAAAGAGCCTTGGCCTTTCAAGTCAATAGCAGATCTCAGTGAGAGGTGGAATGATGTAATTGAGATCACAGACCTGCTCATGGGCTCACAGTCAGACAGCAAATATTAAAGGCTGCAAATTAGTCTTAACATTTAATTAATTCATAGTATTCCAAATACATAGAGGCAATAGTGATTATTCTAAACTCTGAATGAATTAGTGATGGCAATCTCTACCCTGCAGTTAATGTGTTGCTAATGTTCTCCTGCTGTTAAGGCCTTTAATTCACCAAAGCAGCAGGAAAGGTGTCTGTAGAAGCAGGTAAAGTCTCGCCTCCAGGCTAAACTTTCTCAACAGAGTGAAAGGCTGGGGGAGGCTCTCACACCAGCTAGGTGGGACAGAAACTCTGCTCATTTAATGACAGCTGAAACAATATTCTTCACTGCCTTCAGGAGCAGGGCAGGTAGACATGTGAAGCCCCAGTGCTCCCAGCTGTTGGTTGCACCCATACAGACACATCTCACAGCAGGCTCCCTGCTCCTGAAGTGTCCCCGAGACAGCCATGGCAGTCCAGCAAGAATCCCAATAACAATTGAGGGCTTCTAGACCATGGTATCAGCAGAATGAGCTCCCACAGGCAATGGAAAATGGCATGTATCACTGGGTTAAGCAGCAGTTGTTCAGCTTTGTAAGAAAGGAAGATAAAACATGGGAAATAAGTAAAAGGAAATTGAATGGGACCTAGAGAAAACTAAGATTCAAGTCTTCTTCCTGAAAGACAGCTGTCTTGCCATCCTTTCCTCTGTTATCCACTGCTTATTCTTTTTATCATTTTCCTTTATATTGAAGGCCTTTTTTAGGTTAGTGTGTGCAAAAAAACTGAGCTGTGTCTGAAAGTGGGGTATTTAACAATGAAGCATTTCACCTGACTATAACCATACCTTTGGGGAGGGAAAAAAAGTTAGTGTCCCACAGAGAGTATTTTTCTAAATGTTCAGCATCTTAATTAAATCATCTCATCTCAGCTAAGAGTGCTTCAAAACCTCCTGGCTGGAAGTGTTAAACAGATCTTTTCCAGACTAACATTTAACAAAAGATAAATCATTCCCTCTCTACTGGACAGAAACAGAACAAGAGAAACTGCAGAGAGAAGTGGTCTGTAGAAGTAATATATTCACACACAGACTACAAAGACAATCTATCAAAAAGGTTTTCCTCACAAAACTTGAGAAGCTGTGTGAGAGTCCAAGGTAGTCTCATTACAACATTTTGTGATGGCAGAATCACTCCAGGATTGAATTACTGCAAAATTTGTTACTTTTTGAGATTACCCTTCACCAAAAATTTATATGGCGATTCTCTGTATAGAGGACTCTATAACTCATCTGTCCTAAACACAAATGTATTTCAGTCCTTTGTGTCACAGTATAAGAAACCTGGCACTCAGCTGAGAGTACAAAGGATGAATTGACTTTACTCTCCTCCTCACATATAATAGGTGCTGACCATTTTTCTAGGATATATATACACGCCTGCAGAGCCTCTGAAAAAGGAACAATTATCCATCGCAGACTTGCACATAAATATATTGGGCAGAATGAACCAGGACAGTGAAATGGTTAAAGCATTCCAAGTATGTGCTTGGGAGCAGGAAAGGGAGGGGGTCACTGCTAACTGTCAGTATGCTTGGATCTCCCAAGCCTCCTGGTTCTAATATGCTGCTGGGAGGCATGGAAAGCAGCTTGCAGTCAGCTGCTGTAGTTGAGAGTCCAAGCTACTGGTGTGCAAGCACTACTCCTGTGACTACCGAATGTTATTGATTTGTACAGGTAAAAATAGTAGGTAGGGAGAGCACAGGGAAAGGGATTCTTGAACAGGACAGAGGAAAAAAAGACATGCAAACAGTTTTACAGTATTCCTCGACTGCATTTGTATGAACTTCTACCTGTCACTAATCACTGACATTTTAAATACATCCAGGGTGTGTTCTAAAAACTGTGAAAGTTATTTCTAGGATAATCCCATGGATGCATTTGATTAATGTTACAGTGATTTTCCCCCTGTGTTTCCTTTCTATAATGAAGAACAATAAAAAAAGATTTATTTTATTCTCTCAGACAGGTGGGAAGAACTTTTAAAGAAAAACGAACTACTTTTTCCTCTGTGAAAGAATAATAAGGTTTAGGGTGGGAGATGATATTTCCCCTTGGTCCTACCAAGATCTGTCATATCAATCCCACTGCTTTGAAGGTTGCAGTAAAACTGCATAATTTTTTGCAGCTGCATGTGCAATTCTTACTCCAGGGGCAGATACACAATGAAGCAGTATTAGCTGTGCTGAGCACTTGCTGCAAAGATGCTCACCACTCCTTAAGCTATTTTCCTGTGTGATTTGATCATCTGCGGAGTTACTGCTCCAGGAAGTTGGAATAGCTGGTAGGAAGTTGCTATTAAATGACACAGCAACCTTGGTTATATTTTTTCTTCAGATTTTAGTTTTGCTTTGATTTTATGGTGTCTGCATGTGACTGCTGTTAATATTGCTGGTCTGCTAACACTGTTTTGTTTGGTAACAGGTAAATGACAAGCCCAGATTCCTTGGCCTGGCCATGAGCTTCATTGGGATTCTCCAGGAGCACTGGCCATCTCCTGAAGTGTGTCCGAAGATACAAGCTCAGCAGGTTGTCAGTAAGCAAATTTTAGCACTATTCAGGCCTACTAAGCAGACCTAAAGAGACTGGACTGCATTTTTGATTATGCCACTAACCACTGCTAAAGCACGAGCTTCCCAATCTGCAATCTCAGTGCCACTGTGCTAGCAAATTTAGGGAAGTGGATATTCCCACAAAGTGTTGAATGGATCTTCTACAGCATATCATCCCTATAAAAACTTAAAAATTATGTAGCACACATGACAAACTAGCAGACACGTTAATTTGGTCACACTGGGCCAAACGCTTTATGCAGACTGAAGTTAATGGATACTCTTGAGAAGTTTCTGAACTCACTCTGAGCCTTATATAATGGGGACTGACTGACTGACTAGTAAGGATGCATTGTCAGGGATAAAACCAGTCACCCCAATCAACAACACTGAAAGAACAGCAAATTATCACTGCCCAAATGAAGCTGCTGCTTCTCTCAGGAGGAGCTTGAGAGTATGTAGCTAGAGGACTGCAAGCTGCTGGCTACAGCTGCAGAACACCAATGCAGCAGCTTTTCCCTTTGCTAAGTAATGATTATGCCATTCCCTTCACAGAAAGGAGGGCAACACAAAGGATGAGAGAAAGCAGAACAAGACAGATAACGGAAAATTTGGGCATGTTTTGAATGACTACTGACTTCATTATTACAGCAGCTGGGATTATTTGAGGCAGCCATTAGGCCTGTGCTGGGAATGAGTGTTGGGAATGAGTTAGCATGGATGCACAGTAATGTAGAGTGATGGAATCAGCACACAGACAGTCGCTCCGCTGCTTTCGACTTCTCTCAACTGTTCACATGTGGAGTCAGTTGGACAGGCTCAGGCTCAGGAGCTCCTTTGAAGGAACCCTCTTCAGGAAGACTATTTTTGCAAACTCAGCACCGAGTCCAACCATTTACATCTGCTCTGTAAAATCTCACATGAGACAACAACGTGCATTCCAATGATCCCTTTGTGCCTTAAGCTCGTTCCACCCAGCTTTTATACCTACGACCCATTGTGCTCTCTCACAATTATTACTATTTAATAGAACTGAAAGGTTTGCAAATCTCAAGGAAAGTACAGCACACTGTAATGGTTTTTGCAGCCTCTGCCATCGGAATGGTCTGTGTGTGCTATAAACTAACCTGACTGCAGGATATTTCAATCCGATGCATCCCATAGGAGAAATCATCGTTGAAAGTAATTGCATCGGGACTGATCACATCATAAAAGGAAGGCCAACCTGGAAAAGAGGAACAAGATAAGTAAAAAAAGAGGGTGTCTTTGTGGCAGACCACATTGCAAAAAGCAGGACAGAATCACTCTTTGAAAAAATTTTATCTCACTCCAGAGCATAGAAATAACAAAATGGAGATGTTTATTCTAAATCACTTAGTTACTTTGGAAAACTTCCCCCCCCCAAGTACAGTTGTTTACAGGAAAGGGCTAAGCAGCCACTAGCTGCCCAACCTCCACAAGGATTTCTGCAGTCCACCACAAGCAGTGATAGCAGCTTAGCTTAGGGACAAAGGTCCCAAGTAAGACAATTCAGCTTTAACCACCAGTTAAAAAAAACCACAAATTCCACCCTGAAAATCAACAGCAAGGCTTTATGGAGCACAAATGCTTTTGCTTTTGCAATATAAGGGTACTTAAAAAATGAATTGGGAAATTGCAGTTTAGAGCCCCAAAACATGCCTTAACCTTTGCCTTCACCAAGGCACACCCAAAAGGACGTGTTCAGACACTGAATCATCACACATTAAAGGCAGAGAGATGATTATTATTATATCTCATGTCAAAACAGTAATGACTGCTCAGATCAGACATGGACAGGTGGAACCATAACTATGCCTATGTTAGACACTAGTAGGTGACCTGCATGTGGTCTGCATCCAGGATAAAACAACTGCACTCACTAATGCACAAGTTCAAAGCAGCTGATAGCTGAGCACTAAGCTGCATGATCTGACACCAGATGATGATATGTGTACCTGACCAAAATAATTACCTTCCACTCTTAAATTATTCCACACTAAGTCTCCTGCTCTCCACAACACAGATAAATAAGGCAGGTCTATTTGGTAATCCAGAATATACCTATTACACAGTAACTTTTCAGGCACTCCTCAAAAGCCATCATAATGCTCCATTTCCTGAAGCAGAGTTCCCACATAAGCACCTGACAGGCTTTAAGGTCATGTCAGCATCTACCAGTGCCCATCTGAAATCTCACAAGATATCTGTCCTTCTCATTCAGTCTCTTGCCAAATATAACACACACACAGCCAGCTCTTGCTCTCTCCCTGTATTACACATATGCCCAAGAACAGAGAATTTCCTAGTTTCTTCTCTTAATATTTGTTGTGCATTTGCTACTGATGATTTCATAAAGTGACTTGCAATAAGCTATTAAGAAACACAGCAGGAGCTGTGAATCACTGCATACAGATGAATAAAGGGTGTATACAGCTTCCCATAAGAAAAGTGAGTAAAATTTTCTATACAGTAAAAGAAGATGTGGAAACTATTAACTTTTCCAAATGTGGGTAGAGAAAATGTGTAAACTGGAAAAAGATCCATATGTCTTCAGTTTTATCCTAGAGAACTAAATATGGAAGAAGATTTATTAGGACATAAGCATAACAAGCGTATTTTTTAAAACAAAGAAATGCTCAGAAATGTGCTCCTCTTCTTTTTCTGAACACATATATAGTAGCATTTCTAAGCTGCCTGATAAGCCTTGCAAGTCACAAGTCCTGTGCTCCCAAGGTGCCTACTACCACCACAATTGTTTCCATCCCAGAACTTACTGCAAAAATAAGAAGAGTACTCCCCCTCTCTCCAATTATTCCAAATGGAAGAGTTACAGACAGCAGGCAGACTGAGGAGCAACCCTCTGAACAGGGAAAATATCCCACAAAACAGCAACTCAAAACAATGCAGCAATGCTAACTGTAAAAAAACAATTTACAAATCCTTCCCCTCACACAAAATGTTGCTGTCAAACAACTACCTTCACAAACAGAAAAAGAGTAAGCATATGACAAGTTTTGTAAAAGGGGTTATCCTGTTGACAGAAAAATTGATGTTTCCTAATTGGTGGCTCCTTTCCAACACCATTTGTCATCTTCTTAGCTGGGCCTCTGTCTAATGAAAATTGAGGCCTTACACTGAGCTAGTCAGAAGATTTTTAATGAAGCGTTTTTGGTTTCTTTTTTTAAATTTTATAATTTTGCAAAGCAGACATACCAGTTTGCCCTTTTGCGATGGCAGAGGAGTTTCAAAGAGAGAGCTCTTAGGAACTACCAACTATCAGATCATGTGAAAGCCTTTAGAGAAGGCAAACTTCAAGGCTGCAGAAATTCTCAAAGAAAACCATGCCTCCTTCATTATAGCAATGAGGGGGAAGCTTCAAAGACTGCAACACAGAGATTGAAGCAGTCTGTGTCTTGCTGAGAAAATTATCTTGTGAGAGGAGTTTGGAGGAGATGTGTTTATGTCAGCTTTGACATTAAGAAAGACCATCCATTCTTCTTTCTCCAGACTTCTCCTTTTGGTCTTCCTATTCAGCAGAGAAAAATTATTTGCTTTGGATGCACTTCATGCACTTCTAAAAATGAAGTCATCTGAAACCTATACAAACAGCAAGCTTCTCCTAAACTAGTCTTTGTACCCAACTGGAGTGACTTGAGATTAGACTGTCAGTTCATGCCACATATGACATGTGTTCCAAAGGCTCCACCACTGCCACACATGGTCCCCAAGAGAGGAACTAGGAAACAGATCTCCACAGTGTGCACTTCTAGCTCCCTACCAAGCTATCTCCTCTTGAGTAACATGGCAGGCCAGGCACCAGCATTCTCAGGACAAATCACTAACTCTGTGAGGGTCAACTGAAAACCGAGCAAACCTTCGAACAGAAAATGTCCTGAAGGGCACAGTGAAGACACACTGTCATTCCATTGACCTTGAGAGGAATATGAGTGAATTGCTCATGGAGTTGATGAGCCAAACTGACCAGAAAACCAATCCCCTTTTGCGGCCTCATTTCCTCTCCTGAGGTAGACTGGAAAACCCATCTGATAGTTTGCTACGCCTTCTCACATCATTTTGTCTACTTCAAAAGCTGCCAGAAACAAGCTGTAGCAGCAGTGGTCTACTTGCCTGCCTATGAGGCACCTCTCAGAGGTGTAGAAAGCCAGCCTTAAACTCTCTGTCTATATAAGTGGTAAATGGCCCAGAAGTGGCCTCTACTTTGCAGGCCCAAGGCCACTTCACCTGTCTCCCTGGCTGCAGCCCCTCCACTCCTGCCCTCCTGCCCCCTTCCTGCTGTAAGGCTGAAAATAGTTGGATACTTTTATATTTTAGGCTGCTCTAAGCTGTGCATTAAATCTTCAGCCTACCTTTGAAGGCTATCTGGCTACTTGTTAAGGGCATGCTGCTGTAGGGATAGGGGTGAAGATGACCATTTTGGATCTCCTGTGCTTCTGCTTCGCTGAGAGAAACAGTAACCCTTATCACTGCAGAGGATGAGCACTGGTGGAGACCCTTTGCAAACCCTGGTTCCAAGATTCAACCCTCCTTGGGTGATGGCCCTCTGTCAAGTCTAGCCCATATCTGATGGGCAGCAGGAGCTGGGCCATCTTTCCAAAGATGGTAAAACATACGAGCTAGGAAGAAATAGCCTCTGGAGGAAAGAGGCAAAGGGTAATTGCAAGAGAGAAGATGAGGGTGGGAGGAGTTTCCCAGATGAATGAATAACTTCAAAAGACATTCACACCTTTGTGTGTGTCAACAGCAGCTAAGATTTGTGAATACATTTATCCTTGAATATGAAGTTTAGTTGGAGGGGCTATATGACACAGTAATCACCAGCAGTTATCAGATGTTGTTTAGCAATTTTTTAAAATGTTATAGACATTTTAAATGTGTTCATTCTTCAATTCAGAGCCACTTTGAACTACACTGGCAATATAAACAGGATTTAAAATAGGAGTCTGTCATGTTTGTGTTCACTCCAACAACCCTTTGGCATGGGAGTCAGGCCACTATGTCCTAAGGGCCAGCTTCTGGTAAGTTACTAAGCAAGCCACAGAGATGAATAGTTTTTCAAATATACAGCAATTATCATTTCTTGGATCTAAAATACACTAAATAAAGCAATGAAACTTTTCTTCTGTCAAGTATTTCAGTGAAAACCATGCGTAAACTGAACATTAGTGGCAGACCTTTTCCGCTCCATCCTGCATGAGTAACAGAGAAGATCTTAGGCTGCTGGGAGTCATACATGAGTCACATCCTATTCTTTCTCTTTCTAGGACATCCCCCAAATATTTTGTAAAAGCTATGCGACATTTCTAAAATTCACTCTACATGCCCTCAAAATGGAATCTTTTGCTTTTTATAATAGTCCCTATTCTGGTAAAGAGGAGACAGTGGTTTATTCCTCTTCATCAAAGAATGCTTTCTTGCCTGGTACTGCCGTGGGCAGCAATACAGATGGACAGGGAGGAAGAGAAATGTCGAGTCAGGTAACCAATGCTGGATGCTGCTTTTACCACTCCAGGCAGAGGGCTTCAAGTCATTCAGAAAAGGCATCTTCTTTCTCACTTTCAGACCTCCTATTCCAGGTCCCTGATTGAGTCTGTATTTCTAATAAGCCACCCACAGTGGGCACCTATACAGGCAGCTGGCACAAGGTGAGTACCAGAACAGCACAGCTGCAAGCACACAGAAGTCCTAGAGAGCTGACAAACTGAACAGTCAAACTGAGCTGCCAAAGTAGTTATCATGCCAGAGGAAGGCAGCAAGAGCAAACAGTGTGCCCATAGTCCAGCCTCTGTTTTGTATTTCTGATACAGATATGAAACTCCAGCAGGAGTAGATTGTTTCTTTCACATTAATCCAGGAAACTCCAAAGACCCTTATCTTCTTGGCTACTCCATAATTCTTTCTTGGGGCAATGCTGACCTCATGCAAAAAAGAGAAAGACATTTCGTTCTCATAAGCTTTGGGAAAGCAATCCAGCTGCTGACTGATTGATTGATTGATCAATTTTAAAAGCATCTCAAACCTCCTTCCAGTTTTGAAAGTTTGCACACATTTTATTGTAGTTAGACCTCCAACTTCCTAGTACTTCCTAAGTACTTACAAACACTTAGACATCCAGCCATTAGAATGTGTGTCTATAATTATTTGCAAAAGTGAAACGGCAGGTTGCTTTTGAAAATCAGCCCTGCTAGGCTATTTTTCCCCTATCCTTAACTAATACGCATTTTGATTTTTTTTTGAATAGCACAACTGCAATCCCAAAGCATGTAAAACTCTGATATAATTCCCATTTCATTACACCTGCCGACTGGAGAGTTCCAGTTTTTCAATAACTGTGATGTCCATAGTTGTTTTTCATTTTAGATCCCTACAAGATTAAATTCAACCTGCATTTTATCATTCTTTGCTGTAATTATTCCAAGCATTTACTTCAGTGAGTTATTTACAGATGAGGAAGTAGGGGGAGATGGAAGATGTTAGAACAACCAAATGGCACCAGATGGAAAAGAGGACCTTGACCTGAAAAATACCTTGTTTCTCTGATGTGCTGTATTTTTAGAATTCTGATTCCCTTTTAACCTAATGTGGATTAATGAAAACCCAAAGGCTTTTTAAGGTAGAGTCTCATCATTTATCTTCACTGAGAAGCCATGTCTGTGTAAAAACATAAAGTGTATTAGGATTTAAAAAAAGGTAATAAAGCTTCTGCTTTGAAACTGCTGTAAAGCTGAAGGGCTTTCACTTTTTTCTTTCTCAAAGGTTTATTGAAACAGAATCTGAAAGACATAGGCATCCACAGCTGTAACTTCTCACATAAAAGTTTAATGTAGAACTACAAAGTGACATGTTGCTATTATGCTTGTACAGATATAAAGGGTTTTTTTTTTTTTTTTTGGCTAGCACAGAACATCCTG
Source organism: Brachypodius melanocephalos (assembly GCA_013398615.1). Lineage (NCBI taxonomy): Eukaryota > Metazoa > Chordata > Aves > Passeriformes > Pycnonotidae > Brachypodius > Brachypodius melanocephalos. The sequence continues at coordinate 2,505,316 of VZSR01003812.1, read as the reverse complement.
GGTTATTTTTCTTAATATCTCCATGATGATGAATGAATAATGAATATTCTTACTTACAATTATTTTACCATCAGGTAACACTCCCTTCTGTGGAGGTTCATGTTATTTACCCAAATGTAGCTAGAAACAGAATCAGACACTGAAACATTCTTTCTCACCAGCAAACAGCTTTACATTAGATATGTATTCCAATGGACAAAAAAAAAAAAAAGGCCATTCCTTTCCAGCACCATCCAGATACACGAAGGCCAATATGGTACTGTTTTTCAGCAGACCATGCTGAAAAAGCGTCAGAGTGGTAGCTAGGCAGGGGTTAAAGGGAACAACACAAAGACAAAAGGAAACTTAATTTTGGAAGAAAATGTGAAGAGAGGGCTTCTCTCTAATATTACCTGTCTCTAACAGCAAAGTTGGGCTATTGCAGCAGGCAAATACCATGCTGGCAGAACAGTGTGGGAAGGGAATTTTTCAAAACAACTGAACTTCTAATAGCAGCTTTTATGAGACAATCGCCATCTGTTTTTTCCTTTATGTTTCTCACTTGGGAAATAAAAAAAAAAAAAAAGTGAAAGCCATGAATAAAGGTGGTATTTGTTTTCTTCCTTTACAGCACTCTGAGCATCCAAACAACTTACCATGAAACAGCATATGCAATCCAGATTTATTTCCTTGTTAGTGGGAGGAGGTTATATTTGTTTAAAATGATTGTTAAGGGAGATCTGAAACTTAGCATCTACAATTTCATTTGACATCTGAATTTTTCAGAACAGGAGTGCCCCTGATGTCTCTTGAGCAATAAAAGCATGGGGCCTACTCTCTTTAGCAATTAATAACTCTATCACAAATCTGCTCTTGCCCTAGCTGCTTCCTTTATGCTTTCACTGTAGTCTTAAGTACTGATAAATACAAGCTGGCTTTTTTAGAGTCTTCCTCTGTAATATTTGACATGTTGAATGTAAAGCGGCTGCTAAAATCTACAGGTACACAGGAGCTGGGATCTTCCTCATGTCTTCTTAAAAGATTGAGTTACTAATGGTTTCTTTCTTGGTTCAGGTTCAACAAAACTACTGAACCTAACTCACTTCCTCCCAAAGGACGGGTTTCTCCCGTCATCTGAATAGTGTCTCTTGTTACTTTAAATCATGGCTAATGTTTTTAAAAATATATCTTACACATAAGTCAGCTGTAGATCTTCAGCATCAAAGGAGCCAAACAGAACTGTGTGAAGCAGTGTAACCTTAAGCTATAATTTTAAAATGCCATCATGAAATCTCTCAAATAGTTTTTAAAATTTACTGTTGACCTAATAACCTCAGACCAAAGCATTTGACTTCAAATAGTTGTTTTTGTCTTCCTTCCAAAAGAAGTATTGGTAAAACAAATGTATATACTGCAAAGTATCTTGAAATTTGTATACCAGTGAGTTATCTGTGCAACTCACTAAAATAGCTAAAGGTTTCATATAGGATGAGTAAATCGGGATAGCAGCAGAGCTGACAGGCCTTAGATGGAAGTGATTTGATAAAATTGGAATTCTAATGCAGTATGTTCACAGAGAAAGTTTTAAAAACCCCAGCAAATGCACCCTTGTAATAGTCAACATCTGGCACTGAAAGGAACAGCAGTCACGGATTAAATACATATTTGAAAAATTTGTCATGGTGTCTTTCAAGTAATGAACATCCACAAATTGTTTGTTGAAATATTTTCCTTTTAGTATTGTTATGCATGTCTGGGAAATAAAGTTTGTAAAGAACAGCCAGAACTCAGCTGCATGCTTAAAACTGAATCTACAGAGGTTACTGAATTAATTTCAATTCCACAAAAACCCAAAGCCTGTACTGTCTTCCTTTTGCAGCTTTATTCCTTCTATGAACCTCCTTCATTAGTGCCTCCAGTATTGAAGGCTCTAGCAGACAAGCACCCTCCTCATTTCAGCTGGACAATTCTCATCTCAACTGTAAAGTTATGAAACAAGAGAAAGAGTTGCTACACTGATTAAAACAAACAATCCCCCCAAACAACAATAAAAAAGATAAGACGAAGTCTTCCTTTTTTCTGTTTACATTATTAAAGGAGATGTCTAGGTGAGGGAACTTGGTCACAAATTAAAAATGGACATAATATTCTTGGCCATAAAGGAAAGCTTTGTCAGGATTGGGGCAAAAACCTGGGGCAGTTAGCTGATGGCAATATCTGCCAAAGGTTGACACAACCGAGCATTGAAAGCAGAGTGAAGACAGAGCTTCAAAACACCAGGTTTCTAAAGGGTCATCTGGCCACAGGACAAGACTGCAGGAGGAGAATATGGAGAGGTAGAGCATGGCTCCTTCTTATGCCACCACGAAGAGCAAACCCCTTCTCTTTGCCTAATATTACAGCCTATCCACAAAGCTAGGCCTTAAGACTGATACATTTCTAGACCAAGATTTTTCTCACACTGCAGGAACATCTCACCATGAACAACATGTTCATCAAGCCCTGCAAGGAAGCCCTTGAAGCCCTGCTTCTCATGGGGAGTGCAAGATCTATGTAACCGCAGTTTTATGCAGACTGCTGAGGTACTTCTATCACCCCAGGCCTCAGGGTAACTTTACATCACCCTGTGCCGAAGACTTTGTCTCTGCAACGTGCAGTTGAACACTATGCCACATGCATAAAAGAATGCAAAAGCTACAGGCACTACAAAAAATCCTAAAAGAAAAAAAAAAAAAAAAAAAAAGAATGATTTGCAGGGTTACATTGTTTGGAGTTGCTGTTGGTTTGGGGGGAGGTTTAAATCTTTTTAACAACCTCTTATGCAAAAAAAAAAA
>VZSR01003812.1:2458042-2497646 GCA_013398615.1 Brachypodius melanocephalos | reverse complement strand
TGCCTTTGTTCATCCCATCAGTCTTTCGCTTGTCCAATTGCCACGGCTGTATTAGTAGGAAAAATAGACCTAACGAGGTGTAAAATAATGCTCTACATTCAAGACCAGTGCTGTAGCTCATTTCACTTTAATATTTATCCAAAAGTAAACTGCTGAAACCTTACATAAATAGTGCCAAATGAGTTTGCAAGGTATTCTAAACTTACTGAAGTAAAGTCGATTAACACCTCATACACACAGTTGTTTGTTTGGTTCCCTACTACCAAAACTTTTGCCAGGAGGACTCTGCTACAAAGCAAGAGAGGAGATACATGTAGGGCAGGCTTCACTGGAAGGATTCTTAACAAAACAGCAGTTAGGCAGGAGAAACATCATCCATACCAAGACAGTAAGCAAATATAGCTAAGTTGAAAAAAAGGCTGGAGGTAGAGATTTTAATTTGATTTAATGTTTTTTACACCCTATGTGTATCACTTCTCATTGTCAGCCCTTCCACTTTGTTTCTTCTATTCATTAGATTTTTTACACTACTTCTTTCTATACTGTTTCACTCAAAAAGGCAGCAAACTGGGTGTTTGAGCTTCCTCTCAGGCAGTGTGTGCTTGGGATTGAGAAGTCAAGGAACTGTAGCCTTGATTTGCCCTTGGAAGGAGATGTACAGAGACTTTGTTTAGGTTTGAGAAATGAGTTTGTGGCTCCTTCTTAAAAGAAAGTTGTACAAACATTCTCACCAGAGAAGACACACAAAATCTTGACAAAGGGCTCAGTAGGAAATCTTCCATTTAAAAATGCTCATTTTTAAACAAAAGGAACATGAAATGCTTACTTGCTGCAAGCAAACTTTTTCATAGGGATGGCTTTCACCAAAGATGCACTCAATGCAGGTCAGCAACCTGCTGCTCAGGAGGTCCCCTGGAGATGCACGGGAGGCTTCTGTTCTAAACAACTTCAGATATTCTGTATCCAAAGTGGAGAAGCTTTACAGGACAGACTTAGGTGTCATAGGATGGCTGAAACGATCTATCAGTTTCTTTCCCTTCTCTTTTCCCTGCCCTCAGTTGTCTTAGTTCTGCTTCTTCCTCACTGTTCACCAGCTCAGGTGCTTATCCATTTGTGGGGAGAAATTTTAATTTGCTAATCCAGAAGAAAAAATATTCAACTTTTTTTTCTGGGCTAACAAGCTCAATCAGTTAACTAAGAGGTTAAACAAGCATTGGAGACAACATGAGGTGGAAGGTGAGAAAATAGGGCAAGGAGTGCGAGGATGACTTACTGTGATATCCCTGACTGATAAAAACTCTACTGATAGAAAAAACTAAACCTCTGAACTCAGCTTTGACACTACATCTGTGCAGTAGTATCACAGAAACCTGATTATAACCTGACCACACAAGCAACAGATTTGACTAGAAGGCTGCTTGAGGTCAGTGCCTTTATAATTCAAATAAGCCTGTAATCCTTCAGTTCCAAAGATCTCCTCTGTCTCAGAATTACAAAAGGCAAAATATGTGAATTTAGAACTTAAATTACCTGGGCTGTATCTTTGCACAGTGAGCAGGTAGCAGAGGATGTGCTTTTCTGGAAAGGGACTGAAATACACTGTACCTTTCATTCCCTGAGCATGGTGTGACGTCTCAAAAACAGATAAGAAAATCTCAAAAGCTACAGTATGTCAGTTCCCAACCCTATCTTAGGTATAACAAAGTCTAACCTTTGACACCAAGCTACTCCAGTACTGATCCAATCCATTCAACAAACTCAGACTTTTTCTAAAATACTTCATAACTCCCCACAAGTATAATCTCTGTTTACTTAAGTTCTGAGTGGTCAAAGGGGATTTAGCAGTATTGCAACAATGGAAGTTGCAGGGATAGGGAAGGACTGGAATGCCAGAGGTTGCTGGGTCTCCCCTCTGTACCTTTCACATCTTTGTGAGATTACAACCAAACTAATATGCATTCTGGCTGCAGGGCACTCTTAGCCTTTGAAAAAATATCTGCTTTCAGTTGCCTAGAAGGGAGTGTTCTAAGCCCAAACCACTGTAATGTAAAGGATGCCTAGTACCCTGATTGATTTGCAGTCACACCAAAAATTGTTTATGCACTCTGTAACTTCTTCCAAGCTCCCCAGGAAACTGAGACATACGCATGGTTTTAAATGCTCATGGTGTAATTGTATCACTTCAGGTGTTCTCAATAGGATTCTTTCCTGTAAAGAAACTAAAAAGGTCAAAATGCTGTCCCAATCACTGCAGGAAGAGAACAGAGCCAACAGCACTGTCAGTGGCTGACAAATGACTTGGTTCCCATGCCACAAGTAACAGCCCAAAAAGCAGCTCACTGAAAACCCAAACAAGCCTTGCAGCTTCTGACTTTGGAACAAGGACCAGAGGACCTGAGGGCCTCTGAGCCACATTCCAAAATGGACCTTATAAACGTGCTTCCCTCCCCTGCAGGCAGCTTAATGACCTGTACAGGCTGTATCTGACATCAGCTTCAGAGCCTTGCTTTCACCCTGATTAAAAGTTTTTGGAACAAAACAAGATGGTGCTTCATTTGCACAAGGTACCATCCCATTAGTGTATTTTTGAGGGAGGAGGTAGAGTGAGGAGAAGGAAGAAGCCTCAGTAGCAAAACTTCCAATGCTCAACCTTTATTTTTCAGTGTTCAGCACTACTATCGCTAGGTGTAGTATTTTTTTTACACTGCCACTCTTAACACATTTTTTAATCTACACCCTAAGAAATGTTAAGTCTAAAATACTTGCAAAATTATGAATTGTTTTCTAGAAAGGCCTGAAACAAAGTGATCACCCTTTGTGGAGAGCTGTTTGTGCAATGACTGATCATCTCTATTGTTGGCATTCCCAGGGGTCACAGAGGGGTTCACTTGCATTGTACCAGGGCAGAACAGAAAAGAAAGACTGTCACAGCCAGATGATTGTGCAATCTAGGAAACCAACCTGTGGGTGCCAGTTATTAAGCATCCAATTAAACGAGGCTTGAGTTTTAAGTTGATGGCAGGTTCGGGAATTTGGTTTTACTTTCTTTCTACATAATAATAGTGCCTTAAACCAGAGTCTCTAGGTGTCTCAAAAACTTTCTGAAAAATTCTTAAATTTTGTAAAAGATTTTGACTGCATAAGTTAGAGAATTTGGATAAAAAACAAACAGCTCAACTATTTTCCACTCTTCATTTTGCAAGCATATAGTGCCAGTCTTTGTTTGAAAGGTTTCCTTTCCAATATCAATGTATGTTAAAAAATCTGAGTGGTAAATACCCTGCCTCAGTTCAATACATAGAAAAAAACCAAAATCTTTTCCTTCAGCTTGCCATCTTAAACTTGCCTGGATACACAAGTCCCCAGCCTTGTTTGTGTATACAAGTTTAGTCCCCAAATAAAAAATCTCACAGTTCTAGCTCTGGCTACCCCACCCTCTGGGACTAACCTTATCGTCCTCTGTTTGAACATTTTAATTCTTTTTACTGTAAGAACATATAGCAAAGACTTTGCATCCATCTGAATATATAAACTGGGTGAGCAGGACAAGCAACAATTTTATCTGTAGCTTTGTACTAACATATCTTTCTACTCTCCCTGTGTTTAACAATCTGTTTTCCTGTGCTCATTCCATGCTACTATTTTTCTTATTTTTTTCTTCACTGATCTTTATTAGATCATTTAAATATTTGCATAAGCTTCAGTAAGTATCAATTTGTTTCCTGAGAGGGTGACATTCTTCCCCCTTGCTTTGAATGTTTTTTAAATACCTGCTATCACTGGTGTAACTCTAATTCCCCACCATTCATTAGTTCTAAAACAGACCTGCACAAATAAACCATATCATTGAACTAATGAGATTTGGGTGGTAAGTTTCTGTAAATACAGCCTGAATTAAAGGTAGAATGTCTGCATAACTTAGATAATCTTATTCTTTACGTTGCAGTGAAGATGACACTGCATGCCCTTCATCTATTAATCGTCATGAATTCAATGAACACTCTGCCTTATTCTTTCACCTTCCTTAACAGAGCACGATTATGTTATTAAATTTGAAGTAACACAGTCCCATCCAAATGTGAAAGCAGAACTACAGGCTGTAACACATTTGATTACTTAGGCATTTTAGTATTACTGTCCATGTCCTTCTGTGTGGGGTTTAACCCTGGCACTGGACAAGATAGTTTATGAAAACTAAAAAAACATGCAGGAACTATTGGCAGAGGAGCAAAAGAAATATACTGTTAGTGCTTGTACAAATTATGAGAAACTCATTAAAGCTCAATCGTCTTGTGGATAAGTAGAAACACTCTCAGAGGCAAAGTGCCAGGAGAAATCTCATGAGTTTGAACTTCTAAAGTTTTCGCTGTGGGTAGAGGGCGCAGAGATAGACAGAGTCTCTGTACAGTCCATCCCTGTCTTGATCATCTTAAGGCCATGGGGATTTGGATGAAGGTCCATGTCCTCACTCCCACCCAGACAGAGTCAAGTTGCCTTGCCACTCTGGGTGCCATACCAACAGACACCCAAGTAAGTGACAACATAGGTCCCAAACCTGGACTTGGGTATAGTCTTCACAGGAGGTGGGGAGGTGGTCATGTACCCTCTCCCTCCTCCCAGAAATAGGAGCTCAGGAAGAGGCATGTCCCACCAGATAGTCTAACTGGTGTACTGGATGTCCTGGCCAGGAGAACATCCTTTGGGAAGAGACCTTCCTGGTGTGAGAAAGCAAGAGGAACACAAAACCTTACATTAATGTATCATTAAATAAATTGCTTTTACAGACACTAGAGCAAGAAAGTTAAGATTACAGTTCTGCTACATATATTTCTTTGCTTTTTTTAGGAGTGAGGCTTGCTTTTTGTATGATCTGTACTGTGATGTCTAGAACCAAAGGAGTGAAAACAGCTGCTGGCATAGATTTCGTCATTGTGCTGATCTTCAACAGCAAAATGCTGCCTTGTTTAGTCATACTGCCACAACAGTACAGATATAGGTATGCCTGAGATATGTTGATATTGTGGGAATGTGGGAAGAGGGAAGAGTCACACATGCAGATAGTAAAGAAAATAGGATGATTTTAAAAGAGAGCTCTTCTCCACCAGTTAACAGGGTAAGTAATGGCCAGTGTAAATTCAGTTTGCCACTGAATACAGTCTTAATACTATGATGACCTAAAGTACAGTTCTGACAGTTGTCTTTCAATCAGGTTTTTCTTACTATGCTTGAAAGCAGGGAGTGCTTTCATTCCAGTGAAACACTGTATCTTTCTCTCTTGCATTTTAAACTTGTTTCAAGAACTCCAATACTCTAAACACAGTATTTTATGCGGCAGATTTTTTTATTCACGGGCATATTTTTTGCCCCTTTTCAACCTAAATATGTCTTAATTGGTTCCCAGATATTCTATTGGTGCTGAGCATTGACATTTCAAATCCCACTCCTCTTTGATTCAATATTCCTGGAACTCTATTTAAATCCCTTCTAGTGTGTGCAACAGTGAAAAAAAAATCACTGACTGAAGGGGAGATAATAGTATGGAAGTGAGTATATGAGTACTTTGAAAATCCATAAATCTTAAGGTAAACACTTCTAAAATGAGAACATAAACACGTGAGTTCTGTTCTCATGACCACCTCTGTGAAAAGTAAGAGGCAAAACCAGAATGCTTTTGGTTTTAAATGTTAATTTTTCAAAAATACACCCTTCAGTTTTCATATCTGTATTTATTGTGTCAACCTTCCTTAGCTCTGTTAGAGCAGTTAGAATAATAGACTTTGACTTTCTAAAAGTTTCTCAATAGTGACTTAAAATCAGCAAAATCTCTTCCTACTAAGCTTTTCAAAAATTTTACATGCTTTCTGAAACATGCCAAAGAGCAATTTAATATTTGGGCCCTGACTGAAGCTAGATTGAATATGATATATTTTTTATTCACTCTTATTATCCTTAGGCCATATCTCTTTGAGTAACATATTTTTCTTCCTGCCTGTGAACAGATTAACAGTGGTGTGTGATCAATTTGCAAAACATATTTTATCATTTTTTTCACATCTGACAATTCTTACTTATAATTCAAGAAAAAGTGATAAAACTGCAGCAGTTCTCCGGGGTAATCATTACTGGAGACACATAAGCAGATTTGGGTTTGCTTAGGAGAGGTAAGATTTAGAAAGGGAAATGAAAATGCATACAAAGAGAAACAGAACTAAAAATCTTTCTCATGAATGCACTCCACAAAAGCTTTGTGCACAAGAGGTTTACTGACACCCAGCAGAAGAACTTGGGAGCAGTTTTGTAGTTCTTCTCTTAAATTTATTTTTATCCTACTAAGTCTCCACAGCATCAACCATTGAAAATGACCTGGGGATCCCATCCACTCATCCCCAACTCTAGGTTCATCCATTCCAGTGATAATCTATTACCATCAATGTTACATGCCTAACTATAAAATTGATGGGCACTCAAAAGAGTGATTCAGTGTACCCTGAAACAGACTTCTCCAGCAGAAGAGATGAACTCATCTGAGGATGTTAATCTCTTCCAACTGATTTGAGATGAAGCTCAGAGGGCTATGTTAAGGTAGATAGTCACAGTTAGTTAAGATGATCCCACTCCCCTGACATGGTAATAACTTGCATAAAATATCCCTCCAAATGAAACGCTACCACTTCTGCACAGACTCACAGGGATTGTGCGAAAGCCAGACACAGACATAACCTGAAAGGATATTATGCAGATTATGAAAGCACCTCCATTGCTACAGCTGTAAAAAAGAGAAAAGATTAGTGCTAATTTAGGTGCTTCAGTTTTATTCACAGTAATCAAACACTGAATATTGATTCTGGGATCTCAATAGGCACGATGTTTGGATTGGAGTATACAGTCTAAGATTGTTCAGACACCTGGACCATGGCTGATAAAAAGGTTGGGACCACTTTGTAAAGAACAATAAATGGGCAAGACAACTATATACAAAACAATAAATGGTAATTCGCCTCCCAATGGAAAGCAAGTTTGCTAAGACTCCTGATCCAATCACATAGAGCTACAATTCTTTCCTTTCAGGCCTTGTAACCAAATTCACTATTGTCTGGCATTAGACCTGATTGTGATGTCCTTACTCACCTAAAACTCAGTGCAAATTGTGTCTAACCTAAACTGGCAGCATTAGATCTCATTGGTGTTTTGACTTAGGACTTAATTCTAAGCAGATGGCTGCTCACATGTACAGTGGCAGTTGCACTGGTATGACACAAACTTGTCTACCATTACATCTTAAAGGCTGTGGTTGCCACTAAATTAAGTCAACAAAAGACAAGTTAATTTTCTTTGCTTCATACTCAGATCAACACTAAAGATTGTGATGGTGATCACTGAACATTCCAGTTTGATTAAAAGCAGCTTGCATTTTTCCTTTTACTTTTAGTACTACAAAAGCTGAAATCAGTTTTGATAAGAGACTAAAATGTGAAATAGCAAAAGCTGACAGATCTTTCATATGGTTTCTTAATGGTCATAAAATTACAGCACTGCATCAATGAAAGAAAAACATTAAATATTTTAATCTTTATTGAATCTTCTGTCATTAATAATTATCATGTAGCTAGTTTGTACAGTCTCTTTTTTTTCAAATATCAAATTTATTCCAGTTTCAAGTAATACTGTATTATATCATTCTCATCATCTTGTACAAACAAGATGTTAAGGTTTTTTTCCTCTAACAAATCCAGAGGGAAAAAATAAAAATACCTTGCATCTCTTTCTTATTCAAATTCATAACCCCATAAACCATGTTAATCAAAACAGAAGATGCACTGTTTTGGTCAACATGCATGCAGCCACAAAAGATACTGTGCTTAATGAAACATTGCCTAAAACCAAAACATGACAATGTACTTTATAGTAGTGAGAAAATAATGAGAACAGGAGTGAACACATTGGCCATAACAATCCTGTTCTGTTAAATTCATCAAGCCACAAAGGCAAAAAAACACCCCATAGTCCTCTGCCTGGTGTGTAGCTGCAGCCTATCCTGTAGATAAGCTGCTGAAGTCCAAAGAGCCACCTGACACATAGTGTATGTGTGTGGGGGACATCCAGCAGGGCACCCACTGAATGCCATGGTCTCACCCCTTCCTCTTTTCCAGACGCTGATGAGACTGGCAGTGTGGTACTTGTCCCAGTGGCTTTACACAGCTCTAGACTTCCTTTGAGTTCAGTTCTGGTCACAGCAGTGCCAAACACCTCCAGATTGTCACAACTGAAATGATGCCAAGCTTTACAAGTGATACAGGAACAGATGACAATCAGTTACCACACATCAGCACATAGTTCCCTGGGACATACCAGTGAGATGTCCCAGCCATCTAATACTCCAAGTCACATGATGGCATGGCCCTGAAACATTGACCAGACAGTTCAGTTTGCATCTGACTAAATGCTCATCTTGCTGCTGAACAAATAAAGCAGGCCATGCTCCTCAGCCATTGCATCTCCAACAATCTGTGTTAAGAGTTGATAATGCCAAGAGCAATATAGCACTGACAAGTAAGAACAAGATAATCTGAGCTGCTGTTCTGGTTTTGCAGTAACTGTCTCCGACCATCTCTATGTGCCAGCTCATGCACCTTTTCAAGCATCCAAGCTGGTGGTGGCCAGAAAGAAGGAAATAATTCCTTGAAGTTGAAAGTGAACCTGAAGAGGTCATTTACCTCACCCAAAAAGCTCTGGAGCATCCCTGTTCTTCGGTATCTTGGTTTATTTTGCCACTTTTCCCTGTTACAGATTCTGCAAGAGATCTTTTAATACTGTTAAATCAAATACTCTGATTGTAGGGTGACTGTTGAACTTGTCAACATGATTTTGTTAAGAACACCAAATATCGCTTTTCCTCCCTGTTTCTGAAACTACTTAGCCTTCCTAAGAAGAAATTAAGAACTGCTCTAACATAACCTGAGTGGAGAAGCTGACATCAATAAAATTTAGGAACTTATTTCTTAATCCGTATTTAAATCTTTGATGAGTCAGAACAATGGATATTTTTACTAAGTACCATGCTGCTTTGTCAACCTGAGGTTTCAGCCAAGTTACATTTCTTTTGTGCTTCCCTTGTAGCAAAGGTCAGTAAAAGTCACTCACTTTCAAAATGCCTTTTGGTATTTTGCCAAATTTGAAAAATGCCATTTCTCCCTTTCTTGGGCAGAGGGTTCCTTATGCTCTTAATAGTTGTACTGATGACTTTCATACATTGGGACTGATGGCAGACTAGGGGAAATCAGGTGTGATACTAATGCCTTAAGTTTTAGCTTGCATATTATCCATATTCTGTACTGCATTAATATATAACTCTGAACTTCATATAAAGTGTTAGCAAGTTCTCTTCACAGGGTAGTTAGACAAAACAATCCTTTTCCAGCCCGAGAACCAAGGACACCATTGCAGCTTCAGGCCCAAAAAGTATAAACAATAGCAAATTGAGGAGAGCAATCTGGGAGGATGGGACTTCATAACCTGAATCTGTAATTGGACAATTAAACCCCAGTATGTAAATGGACCAAAATTTATAAAAGTGTGAAAACGTGTGATCTGTTGTGCATCTCGAGTAGAGCCACTGCTGGGCTCTTGTACTGCCCAAGGTATTTCCTTTGAAGGCTTTTTTTTAATAAACACCTACTTTATTCCTTTTACACTGTCTAGCCTCTGTTCTAGGTAGCCTCTCAAGGCTTCAATACAGAGAGTTTGGAAAGCCTATTGCAGAACATCTGGAAATGTAGCCAAGAGGAATTTTCCAAGAGGAAAACATCTGATCACCCCCAACCGTATAATTTTGTTCATCTGTTCTCTAGCACCTGTGCTGAATCATGTAGCCTTGCAAGTTAGTACATTGTAGTGGCCACATTTAAGGAAAGATACCAGTAAACACAAGAGGTGAGAAAAGATGTGAACCTTGGTGGGGTGGCAGCATTGTGCAGTGCTGAAGACATGGGGATACACTCATTCTGGTGGAAAATGCAATGTGCAGAGAGGAGAAATGACCTTTAGAGTCACTGGCTGACACTGTGAATCCAGGCAAGGCAGGCAAAAGAAATTCCAGGGACTGTTGGGGGCTCCTTGACTTGCTTTGTATTTGATTGCTGGGGCAGCAGGAATCCAACAAAAGCTTATGTGTAGCTGTCCCTCAGGACAGCCTCTAGGTGCATGGCAGCTATTATAGCTTAATTCCTGATACTAATTGGAATGTTTCCAAAGTATTGACACAAACAGTGACATAAAATCACATACGTTATCTTTACATTTCATTTGATACGTAGAAGCAGGGAGACAGAAGAACAGGTTTTGGAGATACATCTCTTTTTTTGAGAGAAGTATGAAAGTGGCACAGCAGATGATGGACACAGCTGAAGGCCCTGTGTGTCCTTGGGCACTCCTTTTCTTCAGTGCACAGATATGTTTCTACAGCATGGTGCTTCCCTTGGCTGCCCCTTTTGCACCCTGCACTCTCTGACTTTCTACATTCCATGGTCTGAGTGACAGCCATACAGAAAAGACTCCACTGGAGTCCTTGCATATTGTCCATGAATTTGTCCTTTCTTTCTAACACAGAAAAAAATGATTTTTTTTTTGCCCATGTTTTCACTACAAACACTAACTTGAACATCACATCTTACCTCCACAGTGACATGCAGGATGCAGCAAATATTACATGAGATGCCCCAAGAAAATTCCAGCCTTGCCAGTAGGCAGTAGGAAATTCACCATTACCATTTCCTGGTGACTAGGGAGCATGCTGAGACAGTTGTTTGCATTTTCTTGGCTTATTTTTGGTATTACTAAGACGGGATTTAAAGTGTTCAGCAACAGCTTTTGAGAACTAAGTTTCCTCCTGTTCTGGAACAGCACCCTGAAGACCTATTTTACTCTAAATTATAAAAAGCAAAAATCTATTTATCATTCATCAAATTAATTCTATTAATAATTCCAATATAATTCTTATGTTCTTAAATTCTGAAATTTTGTGACCAAGCACATAGCACAATAAGCACTTTAGACACTAACAAAATACTGATAATAAGAACAAAATTGTTTCACCTGTGGGTTTTTTTGTGATTTATTTTGTTCTCTAATAAATTGTGAGGGGAAAAAATATTTTTCCTACAACCTTTTTGGCTTTCAAGTACTTTGTTAGAAAAAAATCTATTTTAAGTACCAGTAGAATTCATCATATTATGACAGGAAAGCAAAATTGTTTCACTTATAAGATCTTCTAACAGCATGAAGCTAACCCCACAGTCTCTGAGACAGAAATTCTGCCAGCTATAGACTTATGAAGAATCAGCAGAGAAAAAGAAGTTTCTCAGATGGAACTGTTAGTCATGATATGAAAAATGTGTGTCCCCTACAGATGTTATAGTTATTTATATGATAAATCCTGATCATCACTGTAGGAATTTTGCAGCCTTCTTTTAAGTTAATGCTCAAGTTCCAATTAATCTTCTTCTGACAATGTTTGTCTAATATTTCAGTGTTGAACAACATTTCCAGGGTTACATTTGCAGTGAGCCTACTGGGTACTTTAAAATCTGTATTTCTGACTTTGTACTTGCTTCAGAAAGACGTCTTTTAATTCTTTGCAATGCTTTGCAAATATTTCTCGGAAAGACAAGTATAATATGCATTGATAAATGTTTATTAAGGGCACATCTAGACTTGCAGGAATTAACACAGGGGTTAATCTAGAGCAAGCAATAGTTGTGGAACAACTCCCTGGGAAAAAATATGTATTCTATAATAAAATTACCTCATTCTCACATTCAACACTTGAACTGTTTTGAGTAACATAAGATAAATGAGAACAAAGCATGTTTGTTCCAGTTTGTGGGATCATTACTTTACTTAGGAATGACAGTCCAGGGAATTCAAAATGAAATGAGGGATGTGAAAATACCTTAAGGTGTCTCCAAGAAACTTGAGGTTGCATAAATACAGACTCAGATGCCAGCAGCCCGTTTCAAACCAACACTACATTGACACTTTTCAAAGGTCTGTAGAAAGGTCTGTAATGCAGAACATGGTGCTACATAGTGCACTGCACTGCCCCACACAAAAGAAGTTGGTTTTTTTACGAGGATGCCATCGCCAATGCACCTTGAGTGAACAGGATGAATTCACTGGGATTATTGTCTGGTTTGGGAAAGTTATAGCAAATGCTTTGGCAGGGAAACAAAGCCTGTGATATTTTATTTGGGTGGTAGATGCTGAGTTGATACTGCCAGCATCTTCATTTCTCCTCTGCTCTTACATATTGGGAATGAAAGAGAAACTTAAGAGTCCTTGTGCCATCTAACTGTCATGGACAGCTTCTTGGTGGAAGAAATGAGTGCTCTCCCTATAAAGAGAAGGCAGCTGTACCTCTCACAATGATAAGGGAGTTTTCAGCCTTGGTGTTGCTTGGTTTTAACATCTACCCTTGGTTGTTAGCTGAAACCCGTTCCGAAAGACACAGCACTGATGACACCAAGGCGTTAAATCTTAGTAATTCTCAGTTCCAAGTACAGCACTTGGGGCAAAGATTAAAATGGGACCAGGAGCCCAGGGCAGAAAGGCCTGGTGACATGTACTGAGCAGGCCCACACCACAGCTGCAATAGTGTCAAACTTCTATGGCTACCCTAGGAAAAGCCATGCTCCTCCCTTTGCTGCCAAGGGAGCAGCAGGCAGAATAGTGCACCTAACAGGAGAACTGCTTCAAAAGAGAGACCCAAAACTACTTGTAGCTGAAGCCACCAAGCAAATTGAAGCTCTGCAGAGAGCATTTTCCCTTCAACAGAAAAGCAGACATGTGCCATTCTGCTGCACACCCTAGTTTTGCTGACTGCACTAAAATAAAGGGGCTATGGCAGAAAATGTATGAAGCTATCCCCTGTGCAATCCCTCTGTGTTTTGTCAAGATCCAAAAACCAATCTTAGCATAGAGTTTATTCAAGAAATATTTTAAGAAAATGACTTCAAACTCACAGACTAAAATCATAATAGGAGCAAGATGACACAAGTATACATGATGTAGGCATTGACTATTTAAATGCTTCCTGCTGTAGATTTCACTCCCATATAGTTCCAAAGATAAAATCTAATGTGAAAAGAAAAAGCAACGTAATGCCTCACATTTCAAACCCAAATCATGCTGTAACTGGGATAAAAGGAAACGTGCTATTCCATAAACACCTGATTAATATATACTATAAAATTCATAACATTAATTATAATCACTGCATTAAGCAAACTATATAGAAGATAACATCAGCCTAAAACCAAAATTGCCGTAATAATATCAGGTTTCCTGTTTAAAACACACTTTTTCATCTTAACGAAAATGTATTTTGAATTACCTTTTCAGGCAATGGACATTTCACCTAGCTTCAGGACAATAGCCTATTCTTAATTTATTATTGTTTAACTTTAAAGCACATCTAGGAATAGTTAAATGAATAAGTAACAGTCTGGTATTAGAATATGTGTTTTTACATCCAGCTGCTCCCCTATTTGCTGTCCTGTGTTTTTTGTCCTGTTAGATACACAGTAACCTGTTAGACTGACCTTCACTTCCCTCCCAATCCCTACAACGCACCACAATTCTTTAAAAAGACATCTTGGGAGAGACTGCCTTTTGGTAATCCTCCTCAGCTGAGCCCTACAGACTGGTCTGGCATGCATTGTGTACCTGCCTCTGTCACAAAAATTTGATGACAAATCATGTGTTTCCTGACAAATAGGCTGCACTGACTTCAAATTCCCATGAAATGTTTTTGTTCACCAGGCAGAAAAACACTCTCCTCTATTGCAGTGATCATTTTCAAACTTCAGTCCTCCATTTGCTTTAGTCTGTATTATCATTTATTTGTATTATAATTTTTCTGGAGCAATTAAAGCCTGTTGCAAGATACATCTTCCCAATCATCTTTTGGGAAAATGTAAAGAGACCGGAACAAATGAAAGGAATGAAAGCAAATGTTTCACAGTAACAATGCTGCTTTCAGAGGGTGAGAAATGAGGATCCTTTTTAAGGCTGACCTACCCCAGTTTGTTTAAAACTAAACTGAACTTGAACTGATAAACTACTCTTTTGAGATTAACCTGAATAGTGTACATTCAGTAAAACACTGTAAATGTAAACATACCTGAATTGGAGTCAAACTTTGTTTCTGACCTGAAAAAGAAAATAAAAAGATCGTAAGTTACAAGAACTGCTTTATGCCATAAAAGCCATTTGTCAGACTGATCCCTCCAGCAAACACCATCTTTAACCAGACTAACTCTGTACATTAACATTTAATGCATTCAAAGGCATTTGAACTCAAATAATAACCATTACCTTTAATATTTTGCGGGTTTCTTTGCTGTAGAGTTACAAAGAAGGTATTTTAAAAGACAAATCACAAAATGAAGAAAACAAAATATAAATTTAAATCAGGATTTAATTATATACTGTGGTGAATCATAGCATACAGTTGTTTGCATGAATTAAATGGTTTTCATTCATTTTCATTTTTGAAAAGTCATTAAGAGGATTTAATTCATTCATGAATGTTTCCAATCTATTTTTGAAGCAGATACCGTTTCATTGATGTCATATGTATTGTATCCAATGATCTGTAGTTAATTGTGCAACATCCTAGGAGGTTTTTGTTAGTGTGTGTCTTCAATTTACTCATTCTGCACATAGGAGTAAGTGGTTTGATTTTCTTAAATGTGGAAAGTGGGGGGTGGGAGAGAGGAAGGGAGCCAGACTGAAATTTTAACTTGTTTTAAAGTCTTTGCAAAAAGACAATGATGTGTGCATTATGCACCATTAGCTCTGGTCGTGCACTGCAGATTTTTCTCTCCCTAACAAGTAGTGTTTTCTTCTAAGGGCTTAGCACTTAGCAAATGAACCCTATAACCTGTATATTTAATAAAAGGAAGGAAAAATTAGCCCTTGTGGGAACATCATGTTTCAGATATCGGTTAATAATACTTGTAAATGTAGAAGCCTTTGAAGGTCTCAATTCAACTGTGGGAAAACTTAAGTTGGGTAATTACTCAAGATGCTGCTGATATGCTGTCAAGCAGAATTAACCCTATGACTAAGGCTATCTACACAATCTGCTACAAGACAGCATTGTCTATACTGAGCTCTCAAACCAATTAACAGGCATGTTCCAATCAGATTTATATCACCCACTAACAATCAGTTGTACACATGGTCATGGCTGTCACAGCAGGACATAAGGTCTGACCAGCAGGAGATCTGTTAAAGCATGTTACGTTGGCAGCAAAATGCATTTCCCCAGAAATTCTAAGGAGGAAGTACAATGTTGGATCCTTTTACACTGCATCAAGGAAAGGATGTATTTTGGGAAGTTACAGTCCTTCTTTTTTCAGAAACAAATGGGTGAAGCTCAAAAACTAATTGCAGATTTATTTTCAACTTCTATTTTATAAGCTTGTACATGCCATTACATGGAAATGTCTTTTACATGACCTCTACATTTTTATATAACTCACATTGTAATTGTATACCAAATATCTATGCTACAGCAAATAAATATAAAATCAATCATCATTTTAAAAAATAACAGGTTCACACTATTAAAGTCATTGGAAAGGAAACAACTCTCTTCTCTCATCCTGCTCATTTTGCATCTTCCTCCAATGCTCACAATATTTTGTCTTAAATATAACTCTCAGGAGATGAAAAGGTGAAAGGGAAAAGACATATCTTCATAATTAATATTTTTAAAGTACCAGAAAAGCCCTGAACAAAGAAAGCATGTTGCTGACATGCCTTCACAAATATCAGCACCAGTAACTGCCCAGGGCACAAGCCTATGCTCAGTTTGGCAGTATAATTCAATTGGTATTTACACCAGCAAGATGAAGTCCCCACCCTGTGAAATGTGGTAACCTGGGGGAAATTCCACTGAGTTAAAATTAAAGCCACTTAGTCAGTGTTTTATTTACAATATTCTCCTCAAGCTGCTGTATACCTGCCTACACTATTCTCTCTTGCTCATCACTGTATCAGCAACAGCTCACTACCTACATAGCCAGTCATAATGTACAAATCTTATCCTCAGCATCTGTTTATCTGCATGACCAACTTCTCATTGCCTAAATTCTGGATACTCCCCATTAGTTGGTCAAACAGAGCTCTTGCTTCTCAGCCTGAATGGCTTGTTAGGGACATATGCACTGCAACTTGTGGCTTCAACAAACTGGCCCAGGGGCCAAGGTTGCAGAGCCCGCATGGGGAGGAGGGTCATAAGGGTCACTGGGCACTGTAATGAGTACCAAAGCTACGAACAGTCATAAATTACTGGACAACACATCAGAAAACTGATATGGGGGTGATGAATTAATCAAACTTTGTCTGGCAACAGCAGAATAGCTATGAAAGAAAACACAACATGGGAGGTAGTACTAGGAGCCATCAAGAGCAGGAGGGTCAGCTATGTTATGGTCACCATTTCCCCTTGGGAAAACGATGTAAAATTTAGGACACAGTATTACAGAAACTGTTCGAAATCTTAGTAAGGCACAGAAAAACTGGAGGAAAATAATGAAGCATTTTTGACATTGGAAATAAGCAACAAGTGGCAGATGTGAGAGGAGCACTCTGGAAGAACACAGTCACCTTGGCTAGCTGAAGGAATGACAAAGCTTACAGCAATTTTAATGGAAGCAGCATTTTCTCTTTTTTCAGAATTTTTATCTGCTTCTCAACAGCATATTAAACAAAAGTGTCAGAAACTAATTGCACATAGGTGTTAAAAATGCTCAACTAAAATATGGTCATTAAATAGGATAAAATTAAATACTGAAAGTACATTCCAAAGGGATGTTCTGCTACACACAAAAATATTCACTCTCACTCCTTTATACTTTAAAAACTACATTAACTAGAAGGAAAAAACTTGTCAGTACATTGTTTGTTATCACAGTACATACCCTGTAACTCAACCTAAGCATCCTACCAGACAAGAGGCACCTTACAAAGCCAGCTCCCGACTGTATAAATTGTATTTTATCATTTATCACAACAAGAGGGAAACACCCCAACACCACACCCCACCCACCCCCTCCCACCCCTAAATGAACAGATAATAGCTTTCTGCATATTTTCTCTACTTCTCTTTTCTATATAGGAGTAGTAGTATACTAGAGTATATATGGAATATATATATAGTATATAGAGAGTATATAGAGAGTATATATAGCGTAGTAGTATACTAGAGTATGCATTCATAAATATCTTTGGAAAAGAGTGTATATGCACAAAGGGAAAAAGAGGGTATCTAAAGTGCTTTTCATTTCCAACTTTGATATGGCTCAAACGCACACAACACATGGCAATACAAATGTCAAGTAGGCTCAGCTACCAACACATCATATGCTAGGAAACAGTGAGCTACTGGAAAGATTTAGCTAATCACAAGCTGCTGCAATACCTGTAAAGATCCCAGTAATTAAGTCAGACACAAACAATAGAATACATGATGGTAATTTTATCTGTACTCTGAAGAGGTGCAGGGTTTCAACCTGTTTCTTTTAAAAGACATCATATGCCAGATCTTCAGACTGCCAAGTACTAAGAAAGAGAGAGAAATGGAATAATGACAATCATCATGTGTTCATATAGTCTGAATTTTAACCTACTGCCTTCCTAAGTATGACTAAACTTCAGTTGTTCAGTGCCACATATTACACTGTCAACAGACACATTACAGCTGAAGTTAGTGCAGATCTGCTACTTGCCAGGGACACAGGCCTTTGTCACAGAGAGAGGAAAGAGGATTTACTGCAGAACCTCTGCTGTTGTATTACAACTGACTTTCCTTTTACTTCTCATGATGAAGTATTTAACAGGTTCGTGTAGGTTTTGTTGAGGGAACACAGGGAACAGACTTTGGAAGCCCCACAGCTCTCTCCGAAAGTACTCTGCTGCTCAGATCCTTGCATTTTAACATCGAAGAAGTAATTTATTGCTCTTGCTTTATTAGGCCTTTGCATCAACAGTTTATACCAGGCTGTTCCTTTGCAAGGCTCTGCTTCAAGGGTGCTAAACAGAACATGGTAGGGGCAGACATTCAATATACTACTTCTCTCTGAAAAGGACTTTGATAAAGATCTGTTACAGTCATAAAGATGATGCATCTTCTGTATATCTTCATTTTCAAAGAATTTTATTCCATGTTGGCATGGGTAGCTTGCTGAAGAGATGATGGTCTAGCAGGGTCCTGATGCAGTCCAAGCCAACCCATGTCCTGGTCCAGGTGACTGAGCAGAATACAATCAATCCTCTCTCTTTTGTTTGCCTCACAGTGGTCCAGAAAATACCTAGCTGCAGTATCAGTGTTCCTGCTACAGCACTGCTAGCAAGGCCAGGACAGTAATGCTCAGTTGTGAAGACATCCCTGGACACTGCCCTGGTCCTTATCATGCTGATGAGAACCCTAGACAGG
This sequence comes from Brachypodius melanocephalos, assembly GCA_013398615.1. Taxonomy (NCBI): domain Eukaryota; kingdom Metazoa; phylum Chordata; class Aves; order Passeriformes; family Pycnonotidae; genus Brachypodius; species Brachypodius melanocephalos. The sequence continues at coordinate 2,479,147 of VZSR01003812.1, read as the reverse complement.
ACCCAGGCAAACTGCAGGGGAGGCTCAGGCCAGGGACCATTCCCCAAAAGCAGAATGAACCAGGCCCCTCTGTCTCAGAGAAGAGGATTTAATGCTGAAAACACAAGCCCTGTCTTGTCACATGCCTTTTGGGCCAGAGAAGAGACTTTTGTCCATTTTATTTTTAAGTATGGACATAATCTTCTGAAAATGCAAACCATTACCTGGAAAGTGGTCACTGATCATACTCATGAGGTAAAGCTCCAAACAGCTTCTGGAAGCTTCTGAAAGTCAAGCTTCCAGAAAGAAAAATGCAGCAGTATTCCAATATAAGAATTAATACATGATGTAATTACCTAGAAATTTATAAGACCCACACCATCAGGGAATTTGAGAAGTCCCCAAGTTCTAAGAATCAAGCAGAAAGAGCAAATCTGGGCTTGCTGCTGCATTGTGACCAAGGGACAGATCTTGTGGTGTCTCAGGCAGCAAAACTACTCACAGATACTTCCCAGAGCTGGACATCCCTAATGCCTGTCTCTCTTCAACCCTCATGTGGGTTCTCTTTTATAACACAATAATATATATTATTTACAATAATACTATCTGCTATAATCTAGTAATATAGTTGAACTTTTGTTCAGGTCTCCCCTCAAAGAGAGCTTGAATATGTTCTCTCCTGATATTCTTATTGCTTTAAGGACTTCATATCTTTGAAGTTTAATAATACTTCCCTGAAAAAATTGGCTGAAATTGGTAAATAGATTAAATAATATAGTTTTATTATTACAAAAGGATTGACATGGAGTCAGCATTGCGCTTTATTAATTCCTTAATAAGCCTAGTTAAAGAAAAAATTCACTATTGACGAATAATGTGATAGTTTCTGTTCCACATATTGATGAAAATCCAAAATGAGCATTTTAACATCAGAGAATTATTTAGGTTGGACAATACCTTTAAGATCATTGAGTCCAACCATTAATCAAGCACTGCCAAGTCCACCACTAAACTGTGTTTCTAAGTGCCACATCTACAAGTCTTTTATATACCTCCAGTGATGGTGAAGAGTAGTCTCTGGATGAGTTCTGTCCAGAGAGACAGAATGTCTTTAATATGAGAGCTATAAACAGATAAATATAGAAATATGTACCTTTTCTAGTCATAACCCATAACAATCCACCCTACCTGATTTTTACTTAAGGTACATATGTACACATAGTAAAGTATAAAGTAGGTTAAAAGTGAAAGCTGAAAATTACTTCTTCCAAGCAGAGTGACTGGTGAACAGTAAATACAAAGCAGTGTAAATTTCAAGCAAGGAAAAAAATATATCAGACTTAAAAGTTTACAAAGAATATGTTGTACTTTTACACTGAAAACAACAATGAAATTCATACTAGAATCAGTATCTATACAAGCATGGTAGAATCAAAATCTATACAAGGATCATCTGTACTCAGCACTGGTGAGGCTCCATCTCCTGTTCAGTTTTGGGCCCCTCAAAAGAAGGATATTGAGGTGCTGGAATATGTCCAGAGAAGGACAAAGATGTTGGCAAAGGATCTGGAGCACAGCAATTATGCTCAAGGAAGACCCCATCACTCTCTCCAACTACCTGAAAGAAGGGTGCAGCCAGGTGAACTCTTCTCTCAAGTTAGAAGCAAGAGAATGAGAGGAAATGGCTTCAAGTTGTACCAGAGGAGGTTTAGATCAGACATTAGTAAAATTTCTTCACGGAAAGCATTGCCAAGCACTGGAACAGACTGCCCAGGGAAGTGTTTGGGTCACCATGCCAGAAAGTATTTAAAAGATGTGTAGATATGGCACTTGGAAACGTGCTTTACTGGTAGGCTTGGCAGTGCTTAGGTGAACAGTTGGACCCAATGATCTTAAAAGTCTTTTCCAACCTAGACAATTTGTTGATTCCTACTGGTGAGAACCAATTTACTTCAAACAAATGTTATTAAGTAGAAGCTGCTGGGTTTGACAGTCTTTTAAGGAAACTAAGAGACAGTGAAGACAGATGAAGTTGCTCAAGTGGTTCTCTTGGATCTTACTAGAAAAACCATATTATTGATATCACATGGTCTCTCCTAGACAGATAACCACTGCTGACTTTTCATATGCTTTCCTCAAAGAATATAATGATCAGTAACAAAGCTTAAAGACCATTCATTAAGCATGCAACACTGGTGCAAGGAAATTCCTTGTAGCCTGATAACTGAAATCCTTGCTTGTCTTGTGAAGGCAAGAGTGGTTCTATGTTAATTGGTACAATAACATTGCCCAGGCACTCTTTCATTTCTCTTGATTGGATGTCTGAGAGATGTTGAGAAGATCTGACACAGCTCAACAAAAATCAAATGAACACACAACATAGATGAGGCTGTTGCTATGTCTGCTAGTACATGTTCAGAAGAATGAAGAGTGTTGGCCAACACCATTACCAAGAATTCCTTCCAGGAAGCAATAAAGGCAGCAGTGTGTGTTTTATGAAGACTTGGTAATTTAGTCTTTGGCCCTAAAAACTGGAAATTAAAAGAACAATAATATTTCATTTTTTAAAGGAAATCATTCTCCCAGGATTCCCAGTTCCCATCTATACCACATCTTTCTCACAGTCCTGCATATGGTAAAGGATATGACCATGGTTTATTAAATATGGAATAAATTCTCTCCCATGGCAGTAGCACAAGTCATGGGTTTAATTCAGGTCCATTTTAACCTCCTGTTTCTATGGCTGTGGACAGAATAGTATTTTTGCATAATGTATAAGAAAATGCCTTGAAAAATTAAAGTAGACACAACCTTGCAAATACATTTGGCCCTTAGAAAACACTGAGGATTTGGGTGGCATAAGTGGCTCTTTGTGAACTGATACAGAAAAACACAACCTTGCTGTGGAAACCATCCAGCCATGATAAAATGTGACTAAAAAAATTAACGCAAGCGAGTATGGTTGATAAGAACTTTTTCTTTGATTTATTAGTTTTCTATCAGATCCAAGTTCTGCATTGAGACATGCTCCAGCCACACCAGGTGAGGTCCAGTGAAGAGAAAGTTGTGAAAAAAACACCCTAGGGAAAGGTAGGGGCAGCAGGACTCCTTTTTTTAGGATAAGCCTACCGCTAGATTGGAGTAAGTGTAACACAAAACTGCATAAGGACTGGCTTGCAGAAAAGGAGGTTCTTGAGATTAGTTTATTGGCTCTCTCATTTATTACTTTCTTTAGACAGCTGTACTGGGATGTAGGAGACGGCCTAGTGTGAAAGTTCAGGGATGGAATAATAAGATTCAATAGCATGATTATGCATTTTATGTGTGAGGCACCTCTGATTGTGGAAAAAGTTAAAGCATGTCCTCCATAAAGCTTGGGAGGTTTCTCATAACACTAGCACAAGAAGGTAGATGAAGCGATGTGACATTCCTAATTGTTTCTTTTATCTTCCATGTGATGGAGTCAAAGTTCTATTTTAAAGACTTACCAAAAAACAGGTCTTTCATCTGGAGTGTAAAATTCATGTGTTCCCTGACCTCGTGTGTCACATGGTAATGAAACAACGTAAATCAGAAATGTTAAAAGTTGAAGTTTGTTAATATTACTGCTGAAGCTCCTGTCTCTTTCCTAGTTAAAATGACAGGTCCATAGTCCCAAATATATATATTTACAGATTACAACAACATAAGGACAAAAAAAAATTAATGGACATCAATGAGAAACAAATGTAAATGTACATTTCAGATTACTATTTGGAAATTAAAAAAAAAAATAAAAATCCCATGCCACCACAAAAATTACTTGCATTTTAAATGGGGCAATAGACTTTCTTTGTACTGTACTCCCATCTTACTCCTAAGGAAATACTTCAGTGATTTACATTCTATGGGGAAAATGTAGTAAAAAGCATACATTTTACATTCTCTTATCTATCTTTCCTTCTCCTCCTTTTTTTTTAGCTATCTGGGCTAAATCAGCAAGATTCAGAAACCTATCTTCCCTGGCTGAGGAAGACATAATATACTGATACTTGGAGGTCAGTAAACAAAAGAAGATGGACTCCTACTGGCTTCTGCATCTTTTCCCACTGTTGCCAGCCACTTCAGAACAACTGGCTGAATTAGATGTAGGCCAGAGGTTGCAAGAGCTCACAAGGCAACACAAAGACTTTAGGGAGACTGAGTTAAGGCCAGTCTAATCTCAGGACACAATAGGTCAGGTGTTTTCCTCAGGTCCCCACTGGCCTGGGAATTATTAAAATTAAAAAATAACCTCCCTCTTTCCCTCTCTCCTCCCATAAAATCCACAGCAGTCTCAAAGAGAGTCTGAAAATAGAGACATTTCCATATAGCTCATTTCACAAAGAGAAATCCAACTCATTAACCCAAGACTATGACAGAGCATACTGTGCTCTTGAGATAATCAGAGATAAGTCTCATATTGCAGTTTTTTTTCCATTGTAAAACTATTTTGAAGGCAACTGGAAACTAGTTCACATTCATTTATGTATAATACTGCTGTCCAAAACTCACCCCAAGAAAATCCCCTACTCTTTCTCCACCAGATGACAGAAAGGAAGCCAGTCTTGAAGGTAGAAGGTGAAATCCTGACTCCATTGTATTCATTTGCTAAATATGAATTTGCTTCAACAGAGCCAGGATCTCTCCGTAAAAGATTTAGCTATAGTAAGCAGTGGAATATCTAAGTGGCAGAGTAGAAAATCAAATTATGGAGACTTTGAATCCCCACTTTGCACCCTCAAGCCAAGGACCATAGTAACACATGACATGAGACTACTGTCTTGACGATGTCTGTAACCATGAGACTTTCAGCCCGAAAGATTCACATTATTACCAGTTTCTGCAGGTAATCCTTCTAACAGAGGAATCAGACATTACAGAGATGAGGTGCTTCTTTCATTTTACAGATAGTCTCTTGTGGACAACTATCACTACCACATCTGGTGATCCTAGAGCTACATCAATTGTATTTTCCTTTCACCTATTACTGGCACAATGTTCTATACTATTAGTGCTATCCCAACCATCCTGCTTCATGCTCTTGTAAAGGTACTTCTTCAAGTGAGAGGGACTGAGTTAGGGGGAACTGAGAGGGAAAAAAAGAAAAAAAATTAACTTCTTCATCAGAATGAACACAAGCCACCAGAAATAAGAAAAAACACACAAACAACAACTGAATCTGTGCAGAACAATGCAGTGATCAAGGGAATTCAGTCAGCACTGCTTCTTGCATCAAATTTAGAGCCGTAATTCCCACAGTACTTCAAAAGAGTATTTTTAAACCAGCTCTCCATGTGTGCTAATTGAGATGAATGGAAATTCAGTAAGTAATGCAATTTTCCTCAGTTTTCTTTCTTAACTGCTTGAATTCTATAAAAAAATCTATCCGTCATCAGCTAAACTGCTGTATGTAAAATTTAGCATTGCCATTTGGCAAATCCTTAAAGCTACCTGTAAGTAATTCTAACAGTCAAACCTCAGTATCTGTTGACACAGTGAAAGACTCGTACAATTACTTGGCATAGCTGCATATAGAAAAAAAAAATTAAATTACAATTTTTTTTCCTGTCATATTTTCTCTTTTACCTGAATGTTATCTTCCTCTCTTGTTTATCCTAATTCTTTATATTTACTATAAGACTAATGTTACTATAGCATTATTTACATTGCTTTTCTTGTATTCCTTAAAAGGTTGAATGAATTCACTATTCTGTGATTCTATGAAATTATTTTATACAATTATATATGAAATATGTACAAGATTACACACAATCGAAGAGACAGAAATCTCAAAACTATATTTAGCATACTCACTTGAATAAAGGAGTTCCACAAACAACACATTTGTATATTCCTTGAGCTTTATGGTGTGTGTACTCCCCCTCAAAGGCACTGGGAAAACAACAACACAACATTTTAAAATTAAATAAAGAAATTTGGGGTTTTTGTAATTATTAAAGTAGCCGAAAATTAGAAAAATATTATAGAACAACCCCGCAATTTCTAAGTTGGCAGTTGTTTTATATTAAAGGTAGCAAATAAGGCAGGCACAGGAAAAGGGGAATGTCCTTATTAGTGTGCATTGGATGTTAAGCATCGTGCAAAAGGAAGAAAATTGTCCCACAGGTCAAAGGCTGGAACAACAGCAAAACCAAAAAGGGGTAAAACAGGAGCCTTCTCCTGTCTAGCAAGTGAAATATCAAGTTTTTGTAAGCATGGATTGTTTGGCACGTAGCTCAACCTGCCGCACCTCGCTGCGTCCATGTCTGGGCCGCGCGCAGGGCCCGGCGGCTGCGGTGCAGCGAGGTGTGAGGCCGCTGCAGAACCGTGCCACTGGGTCAGGCCAACACCGCCTGCCCCGGCGGCAGAGACATTGTAGCTGAAAATGAAATAATTGGTCCAGGATTTCAAGCTGTGTGTGCTTTATATTTTCAGTTGAAAAGCAATATTCCAGCTTTAAGGGAATATTTTTCTAACTTAACAATCTAAAAGGCTAGGAGGTCATTCACCTAATACGAATCAGCTGCGCTAGCCCAACAAAAAGCCTATGTGCTCAGCAGCTTGTTTTTATTATCCTTTCACCCTTTTTATGAGGTCCAATTTTTTTTATAAACAGGATTTTTAAGAATGACCTAATCTCCGATTGTTTGTGTGCATTAAATCACGTTGTTGGTCCCGTACACAAGAGCGTGGAGGGCTGGGGGGAAGGCAAGACAGGCCTCCCAGCAAAGGCCACCGTCCCCATGCCCTGCCAGGGCTGTGGCAGAACAGAGAGGGCTGGGGCGGAGAGAGGGGCTGTCCCCACCAGCCTCTCTGGCACATTCAGCCACCAAACTCAGCGCTGTCAGGAAGAGGTTTGCCTATTAACCAGGACCCCACGTGCAGCAGGGAGCCCTTTCAGCTCATGAATGAAAACAAGCAGTTACATCATTAGTATGTTCAGAGCAGAGGTAAAGCCACGGCCTTACGCCAAGCTCAGTGGTATAAATTAGACAACAAAAAATGGCTGGGCCTTGGCAAGTTACCTTTGGCTGGAATCAGCTGAGAGAGAGACTTTATTCACTAGAAACAGTCTTGGAAGCCAGTTCTTTTTTTTCCCTCCAGGACCTGAGGCTGGGTTCCAGCGACTAAAGCCATGTGAGGGCAGTTATTGAAAATTTTTGACATTCCAACCACAAATGAGCCAATAAATACCTTCTCCACATGTGCTTCAAAAAGAAATTGGAGTGGGGTGGAAAAGAACTAAATTATGCTACCTTCTTTCTGCAGCCAAAATGTCTATACTTACAATGGCCACCTTCAAAACTCCAGCCTCCTGGCACGGGGCCATTTCCCTCGTGGTTCTGCTTACTGCGATGTCTTCCAAAAAAAGTGTACCTAAACCACTATTACTTCCACACGTTTTGTAGTAAACTAAAAACAGACTCTAAATATGAGCCTGGTGACTTTATAAGACATGCAGTGTTCATTAAAAGAAAAAGTCACACAAGACCCTTGGCCCTGGCCTCCCTGTTGCAGATGCTTGTCTTTGCAGTAGTGTTAATTTGTAGGGGTTAGTAAACAAGTGCAGAAATCCTGGAAGAAAAAAAAAAATCTTGGTAGGGAAGGTAAGGAAACAGCAGTAAGAGGATGGGTGGAAAAGAAAGATGTCTGTGTTTTTCGATTTGAGTTTCCTTCATCCTGCCTTACCTTTCAGTCCCCTTCTCCTGAGTGACATGGTACTGCAGGGGTGTCAGCCGCTTCCTCAGCTCCTCCTGGGAGAAGACCACCTTACAGTCCTTTTTATCCCTACATGACCCTGCAAAAGGAGAGGATATGGAAGAAAGAGCCTTTTTAGCTCAAATCCTGAATAATTGTTTTGGCAGACAGCCACAGTATAGCTTCTGCATTCACTTGTCAATGACCAGACTGGTCCCTAATGCACAAAGAATGGCTCAGCTGAACTGCAGCTGATTATTTCTTCAAATATAAGTATAGAAAAGAATTTTTATAGAGAGCCAGGTGATTCCACTGGAGCAGTGACAACATGCTATAGCCAAAGCCCTTTGGTGTGTTATACACTAAATTGTTGCACACACAATCATTCACCAAGGAAGTACCATTTTTTAACTGTTAAAAAAAATCTGCAAAAATCTCAACTACAGGTGAAACATTCTTTACAAGTCATCTATATTGGAGACTTATGGTAATGGGCATATGATGTTTAGCCACAGCATCTGGCAATTTCAGTACCCTTTAAAGTACCTGAAAAACAATTCTAACTCTCAGAATTAGAGTAAGTTGATTTAACTTCTAGTTGCATCCTCATACTTTATAACAGTAGCCTTTTTCTTTTTTCACTGTTGAAGCACAAGAATAGGAGTGCTAAGGAGTAATTTTTGTATGCACAAAGCTGTACAAGGTTCAACAATAAACTTGTAAAATATGTTGCAAAGGAAAGTTGCTGTTGAAATTACCCTCCTCTGAAAATCTAATCTTCACACTTTGCTCAGTTCACACAGAAAATCCAAGTGGTACATAAGGATTACTCTAAAAAATTGACATTTGTATAGTGCAAAAAATCACATTGAAAAAGCAAAAAACAAAAATAAGGTTACTTTTGGGAGTGAAAATTCCCAAAATAGTAACATAAATTGCAAAATATTCAGGTAACTTTGATAATCATTGGGAAAAATTAGCTGACAGAATATGGCAGGGAAAATCACTCTAATTATGACAATAATTAAAATATGGTACAATAAGAAATAAACACTCCCAACAAAAATTTTTTTGCTAGTAATGTATGTACACTCATAAAAAGACCAGTTGTTTTCCCAAAGTAGAGGCAACAGAGCTACCCATCTGTATGTCATTTAGTACAGGAGAGGCAATGGCAGGTTTAAATTACATGGTATTGGATTGCAATTTCCTAACATTGGATGCTTTTCTGCTTTTTTACCTTGAGTCATTACTAAGGAGCGTTCATAAAAAGTAGCTTAGAGCACAGATGCTTGCAAATCATTTAAGAAAAGATGTTTCTTTCTTCCTCCCCCTCTTCTTTTCTCAATTTTTTAATGTGTGGGGGTGGGTGAATAGGGGAGAGAGAAAAAGAATAATGCAGTTGGTCACTACCGACTAACCCTAGGAAGTATTTTCAGGAAGAAAAAAGTAAAATTGAAAACATCTGATTGAAGTAAATAGTGCAAACATAAAAAGCTTTACTGGTGAAAGAAAAGTATTGAAAAGCGACTTTATTTCATAGATTAGAAATTACTTTTGATCTAAACATTCTCAAAAACAGATTGTTTTCCACTCTGACCCATCTCATTAGCTGTGCTGCAGAGCCTTCGTTTTAATGGCAAGCTTTGAAAGAGCACTGCTGTATGCCTTTGTTAGCTTCAATCTTATTTGGGAGAGGGATAAAGATTTCATTCCAGGTCTCTTTGTTTGTCTTTCAAGAACCACTAAAGCAGTATTCACACAAATTTTGCAGGAATGTGCCCTGTGCCATAGCTTACAAATTATTTGGTTTTGGTGCACTTAAAGGTCACCTTCCAAATTAGCAAAATTTTCCTACATCCTGGCTTTTCAACCTTAAATGTAAATATTGTTTCCTAACTGTAAGTGAGGTTTGTTCTTTATAACATTTGGTTGCTTATTTAAAGATGTCAAACTTTGGAGGTTTTTATTCTCCAAACGTGCAGGACTCTAGGACTAATAAGTCTTTCAAAGTATAGCTAACAGGGAAAGGAAGCATATGCATTATATAAATAGCTATTGTTATCTTGCATTACGCAGCTCAGAAAGAAACTATTTGAGAGACAGTCTTTTCTCTATAATTTCAGTTTTAAAGAGTAGTCTGGAGAGCAACAAAGAACCTTACAAACCAACATCTCTTCAATTTTTAAAATATCTAACCATCATTTAAAAAAAATTCTACTTCCTACTTAACTGCTGATGCAAAAAAGGGCAAACTAAGCATAATTTCACTTTGAAAAAAAAAAGAAAATACTGAGTGTTTTTAAAAATGGTCAGTATGCCCCCTTTACTTTCCTTAAATATTTTTTTATCTGTTTTACAAATTTAATGTTCTCCAATCTATGGGTTCATTATATGCATAAGAAAATTTCTAGATGCCACATGATCCACAACAATGATCATAAGTAGGAAGCATGTTAAAAAAAAGATCTTTTACACACCTTGTTTTAATAATTAACCTTATGTTTTATAATACAAACATTTATGTCTGCAGGGAATTTTGCCAAACTGCTCTGGGGTAAAATTGCAACTGACCCCAATAAAGGATTCTTCAAGTTTGTAATTTGAGTATTGATCAACAAAAAGTTGCATTACAAATTGTAAAGGAAATCTCTTGGTCCAGCCCTCAGCATTCAAGAATGACCCTATTCAATTAATTGTACTTATTATTTAACTGCTTGCAACACATAGCTAGTAAATGGATCACACTATTTCCCTATTGCCACAGAGGCAAGGGACTCATCCGTGACTGCAGAGGATACAAAGGTATGTTATCTGAAACAGAGATAGCCTACAAGCTTCTACAAAATTGCAATGAATCCTAGAAACTAGTGGATGAGATTCTAGGAAAACGTTCCTTCAGTTAGGAAAAAAATTACATGCAAGAGGGACAAAAGTGCACAATTTTCAGTAAAAGTGTGTCTGCTTCTGGTTTTGCAACTGTTCCTTTATGACGTCAGATGACTGTCACATTTAAGCCAACTGTCAGTACCTTGGGAGGGGACAACATAAAGCAACACAAAGATATGCTCAATATGAGAAAAACTGCCACTAGTAATGAAGCTGTTATTGAGCTCATTATTAAACCAGAGAATAAACGGGCAGGCTGACCACGTTCATCAGTCTCCATAGATGGGATGAGGTTTGGGCTGTGGAAAGGGTCCATACAGCCAACAAAATGCTTCAGCAGCTCAGCTGTACAGGCAGGCTCACAGTTCACTGGCAAATCATACAGTTTGAGGAAAACAAGAAAAAGGGTCATCAGTTCTACAAACAGCATTATATCAGTGTGGGTACTGATTAAAGGCGAGGCTAAATTAAGTGCAGTATGAGAATAAGAGAGCCTGGATTCAAAGGATCTGTATTAGCACTCTTGTTCTTTGGAGGTGGTGTTCTCAGCAATGACTTTTAGAAAAGCCCAGGACAGCTATGTTCTGAACTCCAGTTAGATGCAGCTGTTAAGAGGTGAACGCTGGCGTGCAAAGGCAGACAAAATGCCCTTTACATTCCACTGCAGGATCGAAGGCCAGATTAAATCTCTCTAATCAGCACCCCATGGTGCCTTCTTTGGGGTTGGCACTCCTAGGAAGAGCCGTGCACAGGCAGCTGTCACCAACAGGCACTTGCCTTCAGCCTTCTGGCAGCAGCTACAGCAGTGCTAAAGGCACTTACAATCCTGGAGCAGGATGGTAGGCTTTGTGAGGAAAAGACCAGCCTCACAAATCTTAATGCATTAAAAAAAAAAAAAAAAAAAAAAAAAAAAAAAAAAAAAAGAAGCTGAGGATGGTAAAACAAGCATCGATAGAAAACCTTCTTGGAGCCTTCACAGTGTTCTTGTGTTTAGGAATGTTTCTTTTTTCTGAAAAGCAAGGCAATGCATGCTGCCATTTACTCTTCACCTGCAGACTGGGAATTTCAGAGTTCAGCTCTGAAGTCTGTTGTACAAATTAAGTGCATAGAAACTATTTTCTGGGTGTTGACCTGACAATGAAGACATTAAACATCTCACCTCACATATAAGTTCCAATTGACTTTTTCAAACCTGTGGTTCATAACATTCCTTCCCTATAAGCAATCATAAGAAAACCAGCAACAAGATATGCTCAGACAGACAGACACAAGTTAACAGACCATTACTCCTCACCACTCAGCCCCTCACCTGTTCCAGCATACCAGAGGGTGGTGATTAGTGTCTGACATGCCCTGAAATATGGTGGCATTTTGCCTGATAGCTTTCCTGTATCAAACAGTCCTTTGAACCATTCTAACAGTTTTCTCTTATGGTTTGTTGCTTCCTATCACTGAAATTAACTCAATATTTCAACTGCATGTAAGACACAGCATACATTTTCCCTCTTTTTACCCATGCTTATATTCCACTAGCATTAATGGACATTACAGTCATGCACTGAGCACATACCACTTAGACTTCCTGAACCAAATACAGGAAGACCAAATGTTCCAGCAGAGCAAAGCCATTTAATAAATTGTGCTTCTACTTTTCAGTACTACTTCTTTTAATATAACCAAGCAGTTTTTTAGGGGCCTTCCAGTACATTCTATTTTTCATATCCCACCCCAGCCCGAATCCTGCAAGGTGACCTGTGTAGGCAGATCATTGAGAATATGCATAGCTACCTAAGAGTCTATGAGTGTACATCAGGTTGCAGGATCTGGCTCTAAGTATACATCTCTCTGCTTCCTAAAGTCTGTTCCTTCATGAGTGAGTCAAACCTCAGTAGATCGATGATAAATTATCTCAAACTGATATTAAGAGGAATTCTACAAAGTTAAAAGAATTTGCCTATATTTCTTTTAATAAACAGCCTTATATATGATATTACTAACACTTAGTATTATTAAAAGTGGAATCTCTCATTTCTTATTACTTCAGATTTCATTTACACAGTTTATGGTTTATGCCTCTTGTTGCCTCACTGTCTTATTAAGAAGAGGCAAACTCATAACTTTCTCTCACAAATTTTAATTTCTGTTTAATTTGTTCTCTGCATTCCCTAGTCTTCAACAGTGGGAGAATGCTGCAGGGTTTTCTCACTGCAAACAAGCCAGGAACTGCTATCCTGTTTAAAAAAGAACAATTCTTGAGAATGGTTACATTGCAAACAGTTCTATTGGCTTGTATTTGGAAAACACAGTTTTATAAAACCTGTATTTGACATGATAGTTCTTTTCAGAATCCCCTCATGGGCCATTTCAAATTACCTTAGCCTGCTGGTAACTAGAATAGATGTTGCAAAAGAAACTGAAACTTCAGTTTCAGAACTCCCTCTGAAATGTTGGGAGGTCAGGTTTAAGTAAAATTCAAACTTCATCATTAGAAAAACCCTGTAAATGTTTTACACATTGAAAAACAGATCTGTGGCTCCTTTGCTTTCTTGCTGTAGGTAGCTAACTCCCACCTGCTGTTGAAATACCATTTGCAGTTTCATGCAAGCATTAGGAGTAATGGAGCGAAGACCATTTCCACTAGATTGTGCATTGAAAATCCAAAAGCCAGGTACCAGGACAGCAGTTTGAATTTGGGTCAAATTCCAGGTTCTATCTTAAAAGAACACCACCCAAAAACTAACTGTCTTTAAAAAAATATTTACTTAACACCCAGGAGGGTCAGATGGCCACAAGGGAAGGCCAAGTCCCTTCTCTGCAAATTTGCAAACTTCCCACACAATCAAGTTACAGAGCAGTCACATTTATTTTTTCCACCTGGTCATCACCACAGCACTTGTTTAATACAAACACATATATTTTGATTCACCATCAGATATCTCCCATGTAAGACCACAAATTTCTCAAGCACAAAAGAAACCCAAAAAACCTTAAACCAACCAAACAAAAAAAACCCCAGAAACACAACAAAAAAAAACACCCCAAAAAACCCCACCCCAAACTGACAGCTTGTCCATCTCTATGCACTTTTTTTCTCTCCACAGAAAGTGGTACTGGGACCCCAGTAGGCCCATATAGGCAGCATCTGTTGTTTCCACAGGTCTGCAAACCTGCTTGCAACAAGTTACACAGCTAAGGCAGCCATGCAAGCCAAAGAGACATTCCCTGGAAAAGAAATCTGAAGCTGCCTCTCCTTCCTGTGAATGTAAAAAACATTTAACAAAAGACTGAAGTGTTTTGTGTAGTGGGAAAGGGGGAAAGAAAATCAGTTCCTTTTGTCCTCTCCAGGCATGTCTACTTTACTTCCATATCTGACATCAATGAAATAAACGTCACTACTAGACACAATCCTGGTCTCACAACTTTTCCAAATTATAACGACTGAGGGGAGTCCACCACCACCCTGCTCTAGCTGGTGGAGATGAAGGCAGCTTCTCCTGGATCTTTTTGAGCTGTCATCTTCACTGGTATTGCTGCCACAACAGCATGTGGCTGCTCAGCAGAGGTTGGTGAATAGAAGAACATTCAATTAAGTGGAGCAAAAGCTCATTATGTTATAAACTGCCACATTTGTTATTGTTTCTGCTAAGATGGCCAAAGACAGAGTGCACAGGGCAGCTGACCTATTTGCCTTACTCTTGGATGCAAACCAGGCAAGACAAGATCAAGATCTATTGGTACAGCAGTGGAGGGGGGAATATTTACAATGATGGATTTCTCTTCCTCTCCCCCCTAATGGATAAAGAGACTTTTGTTTTGCTGATGTTATCCTAGCGCCTTTCACAGGCACTACATTTGTTTAAATTAAAAACAAGAAAGACCAAGACACTGAGTACTCTATCTGGTCAGTAGATTTCTGACAGAATCAATAAAAGTGTGCTCAACATATGGAAAGGCATTTTATTAACAGCGGGATTAAGATGAATTTAGTAAGAGTGCTTTATGCTACCTATTGAATTTAAAATATTTCAGTAAGTCACCAAAATAAGTTTATTCACACAGCTTTAATAAAGGTTTAACCCTGAAGCAGAAACAATTAAAAAGTCAGCATTTTCCAGCAGTGGTATGTAGCTTATTTTGGCATTCAGGCTGTTGCTAAATCCTCCTGCTGCTTCCTCTGCAATAGTGATGTGTGGCCTGTGAAATGAGCACTGGATTTCAAGACTCAAGGTGCCTCAATCTGTATTTGGGATGGGGGTGGAGGAAAGGAGAGGGCTGAGGGAAGGTCTTTCGTCTCCTCCAATTCTCTGTAACAGCCCGTATCTAACCCCCTGCAAAACTTGGTCTGTCTCCAACTGTGGAGGGTAAGGAGCACTTTTGCAAAAGCACCGCCTGCTCTGTGGCCTTTCATCCCACTTCTCCAAGCATTGAGGGACATACCCAGAGTGAAGATAGGAACTGCTGGGACACTCGGCTCCAGTTCATGCTCTACAATGACCACTACAGGAAACACTGTAACCCCCTCCCCCTCTCAATCTGCTTCAGGACTAAAAGTAGAGGAACAGTCAAAAAGATCTGTAACTGCCAACTTCATTCCCTAATGGGCCTTCTGGAATTCCTTATGTTTTGTTAAAATTCAGCCATGCCTTATGGGTCAAGCACTGTAAAAGGGCTTTAAGAGGATTCGGTCAAGCCTTTCCCTCCTCTGCTCTGCTTGGGACTCCCTGACCTGAGCAAGAGCATTGAAGAGGGAGTTCCTACCCACAGTGCACAAAACTGCCAGCACCAGACCTGGGCTGCCAGCACCTCCCATCCCACAAGAACCTCTTCTCTAGACAGAGCAGAGGGCACCTTTGTACCCTAGCCATGTATCCCTCCCCAACACAGCTTCTTTTGAAGGAAATCACAAACTGAGATACATATTTAGCTTGTAACTAAGAACAATTTCCCCTTCTTAGCATTCTCTGGGACACAACTGGTTTCTACTGCTTTACCCCCAGATTGTGATCTGTGTTGTAGCAGCCTATGGTTAAGCTAGCAGCTAAGTTATGGTAATGTTCCAGCCTCTAGTGCCTGACTCCCAGACCACACTCTAGACCCATTTAAGGTTCCATCAAATTCCAAGCTCATACATTCCCTAAGTGATCATCTCCTCCATTGTTTCCCAATACACTCTTACTGACTTCAGGGCTCACATTTAATTTGTGCACATTTTCTTGCTTGTCCTCCCTCAGCTTAGCAATTTAGATAATATCCTTCCTTTCTGTGTGCTGTCATCTCTCCATTACATCACATTCTTCTCTGAAACCTTCATCACATACTCCTCAGAGAAAAGACAAAGCCAGGACTTGCTTTTAATTGAAGGGAAAAAAGTGAAGGCAATCCTTAAAGGCGTTTTTAGTCCTCCTGTTAGACACTCCAATAACTAAAAAAAGTAACTTTTCATGAGAAACTTTAAAACCCAGAAACACCCTGCTGAAAATTCATCTTTTCCATACCCAACTAAGCAGAAAACACACTAAGCCTGAGCTGCAGAAGGCTCAGGAATGGAACACAGGAAATTTATGAGCTCCCAGAATTAAAACATTCCTGCAAGAAGGGTGGAAATGGTTTGTGGTGGATCCTTTAGGGAAGCAGGAAGGGAATGAAAACAATCTTAAACGATCCATCAAGGAACACATACAGGGACTGTCTTTGTGCATGCTCTGGGAGCACAAGAAATGTCTCATCATCCCAGTGCTTCTCAGTGCAAGAATCACTGAGGAGTTTCCACCCAGGTGGGGCAGGGACAAGCAGCATCTGTCTCCTGAACAGATGAGGGAAAGGACAAAACTCCACCAGAACAAAGACTTAAAAAGAGTGAAAAAACAGAGTACAAACTCTAGGGAATGTAACAGAAGGCTCCTAGTCTTCTTTATGATCCCAAGTTTGGCAAGTATCAGAGCACTCTTCAGAGTATTACACCCAAAGAGATACCTACTAATAAATTTCATCTTAAAATGCATTAAGTAAAGCATTCTAGACAGAATACTATTGTACAAAGGAAACATTTGTAAGTACAGTACAACATCAAATATACTCCCATTAAGATAGCTATATGTATGTTTTAAAATTCATTTTAAAGCCATTCCAAAAATATGATGTTATGCTCTATTATGATATTAGTGTTCTACTATCATATGACTAAAATGCAAACACAGACATTTATATAATAATGACACATGAATGGTTTCTCATCCTATTTACTATTGTGATCATATAGTGCATATTTTCTACTCTTTTAAGAGTCTTCCTCATAACTGCTGGGAGGCAGTAAACTAGCTATTGGTAAGACTGTGTTTTAAATTAAAAAATCTATTTTTGATCCAAATTGATATTTATATTTTTTTAAATTTAGCTGGATACAAATGAGTTTTAATTTTTGCCCCCGAGCCAGTTCTGAGGAAAAAGTACATTCATTTGAGACCTTGAGCAGCATACTTAAACCCA
The DNA here is from genome assembly GCA_013398615.1 of Brachypodius melanocephalos. Taxonomy (NCBI): domain Eukaryota; kingdom Metazoa; phylum Chordata; class Aves; order Passeriformes; family Pycnonotidae; genus Brachypodius; species Brachypodius melanocephalos. Next base: position 2,462,074 of record VZSR01003812.1, on the reverse strand, counting down.
GAGAAAATTTTTGTGTTCAAGACATAAACCCCAGAAAATATGAATTTATAATGAAAACATTGACAGGCATTTCACCATAGCTGTGTGGATGGTTTATGCTATACAATATCAGTCTTTTATTTTCTTTTGGACCATGTGAACAGACATCTGTAGTAGTACATCTCTGGTGGTAGACATTACGGAAAACTGTGGGGAAGTTATAACATATGTTATATATCTCTGGACATAAAAACAGACAATATGAAATGCTTAGTCATACTCAAGTCACACAAAGTTTGACAGCAACCACCACACTTTGAACCCACAAGACTAAGGTTTTACTAGACTTTTGGTTGTTAAAGCCATATCTGGCAAACAGTATGCACACAGGTATTTCATTGACATGAGCAGTTTAAGAGTTCAGAGGAACAAATGCATACAAATAATTCATGTATGTAAATATTTTCAAGATCTGCTAAAAAGTAATTCTTTATGTTAAAAATTACTGCTAAAAATCCAGTTTTGAGACCCAGTAATTTTCTGTTCACTATTAATTTCAATTTTATGAAAAGACATAATATTAAAATTTAAAATTGACATTAAGATTTAATGAAATAATGAGAAACCATACTATAGATATTTACTTAATAAAGACTTACACCATATGCCCAACACCATCTTCATACAGATGCATTGTAGTTTAATGCTAGAAAAGTACAGTTTCCTACTAGTAGCTATTTTAGTAATTAAACACTACACAACAATTTAATATTACCTAGGACTTTATTATATACAAAAAAATCCCCAACTCTAAGTCTACCCCTATAATTTCTTCATCATTACTTTCACTTAATTTTACAAGCACCATAATGTTCTTTGATCTACAGGAGAGGAAAAGCCAAATTATCACATGCAAAAAATGCGATGTAAGCAGCACAACATTCAAAGTGTTAAAGAAATAAAGGGTCTTTTTAAGAAATGAGAACCCATAATAATTAAAAGACACAGCAAAGCAATATAAGCTATCTTTATATGTTATAGCTTGGTGGTCTGCTTCAGAAAACATATGTACATGGAATCTGCATAACCATGACTTGAATCAGTTGCTTCTTAGTATGCATAAAGCAGATGAAGTAGTTTTTACACTAAAAGTTTAGGGGGGATTGTTGTGATTTTGAAGTGTTTTTTTTTTTTTTTAAAGACTTAATTTCTGTGAATTAAATCTTGGCAGGTGCTGAGTGCATCCTACATTTCTAAAGAAATTCAGAACATTCAACTCTAACAAAGTGGGCTCAAGGAGCAACACTTCTGTGTCACACAACAGACAAAAAGGAGCTGTAGTCATCACTGACAACGAAGAAACTTTGAATCAATGTGATGGTAGTTTACATACAGGCAAAGATTTTGCTTTTTTCCCCATTATTTCCGCTTTTCTTAAAACACTTGTAAATGTTCCTAAGGTCTCAAGGTGTACTTTCTGAGTGAATGACTCCTAGACGGGAATCTTTTCATGTAGCCCTGGGTGTGCAGAACAGCAAATGCCTAGTGCCATCTACTGGGAGTGCCTCCTCCTGCTCAGACTTGCCATCTTGTCTACAAAAAATGTTATGGCAAAAGTGCACAAGGTGAGCACACATTGAAACGTTTAGTCCTAACTTCAGACAAAAAATATTTTAAAAATACAATCTGGAAGAACAGATCCGCACTCCAGGTGCTAATATACAAACAGAAAAAGAACAAGTAAAAACACCTCACCGGGACAAGTGAAACTAATAAGTGCTTAGAAAATAGTAGTTCAAAGAAGGGACAGCTCGTCTCTATTCTAAGATACCTCTCAATAGTATTTAATTAATTTAATTGGGGTGGGGGGGAAGGAGGAGAAGAAAATAATCCCTTGTTTCTGATCTACAAATATGTATTAAATATAAATTATATATTGCATTGCGTTACTTTGTTCCTTACAGGGAAGACAGAGGTACCATTCTAAGCATAGAAATTGAAACAATACTTTCATTCAAATCCTTGTCCTGCAAGTATTTAACTGCGTAGTGTTTAAAACATTGTTCGAAAGCCCAGTTTACTGCTCTGATGGTGTTTTGCTTCCTGAGAATGGGTTCCAGAAGGTTAAAAAGTCTCATTCCATATTGAATTTGCCACTGAATTAGAAGGTGGCCAAGCTCCACACTGTCCCAGACTTGGTGGACACATGGCATGGTGGTATGGTTACAGGACTGCAATTCACAGTACTGGATGGTGGGAAAAGTACTAGCTCAAAGTGTTATGTTATAAAAAACTCATGAGAACTTGCAGTGTTTTCTGCATGTTCAGAAGCCAAAGTCACAGGGCACTGTGGCATTTAAGCAGATGTTGGCTCTACATTTCCTTCCCATGCTTTATTTGATACATGCTATGCCATTTACTTGCAACCCCTTAAATACACCACACATAAAAACCCAAACCAAAGGCAAAGCAGCCTATGTTAATTGTTAAGCATCTGAGGAATTTAGATTAGTCTTAAAATATGTGAGATATGTGATTGTATATTATTCCACTGTTAGCAGATGAATTTGGGCTTATTATATATAAACATCTCTATAAAGTAGTCAGTCAAGGAACTCAATCTATTAATGGTCCCACAGTTAGGGATCTAAGGGATGGGAATGATGAGTAGTGCTAACTTTTTATTCCAAAATGTGACTACTGAATTATGACAGAAAAAAACAGATACAGAACAGCAAAACTTCCCATGGGGCTGTGTATGTTTCTAGTTGATCAGCTTGCAGATCTCCTTTTCTGAGTGGGCATAAAATAGCCAGAAGACTGAGTGCCCCCATGTTAAGGTAGACACCAGCAATACGAGCACACATCAAAAGATGCATAATGAGGGCTAAGGAAATATGCTTACCCTATATTTTTAGGATTTTAAATCTGGCTCAACAGCAAATATAACAGGAAACTGAGGTCAAGCTGACACAATATGGGTTATTCTCTCTCTTCCTCAATATGTGTTTGCAGTTCCTATCAAGGTTAATAGGAGTTTTGTGCACATGTGGGGGAAATGGAACATAAATGCTGCAAAAATTGGACTCAGATTTAGTTCAAATGAAGTCTAATAAGCTTTAGGAAAATCCATCAGCTTGAAAACTAATATCTTATCACTGAAAAAAATCTTTAAAACATCACCTCTATATGCTTGCTAAGTCCAGATCTGGGCAAAACTGCTTGTAACATTCTTCACTCTTAAGAACCAGTTAAGAGTGTAGCACAAACACCCAAGCTGGCCCATTTTTGAGACTTCAAACACAGACCAGCCAGGACTGTATCTTTTTTTTTATTTGGGCATATCTTTATTTTTATTTTATTATCAAGAAAATTTCTAGTAATGTTCAAAATTAACTCACTACAACTTATATTTTCTCCCACATAACCCTGTACACTGACATTATTATACTGACATTATGGACTGTTGCCATTTAAAGGAAACACAAAATACTTAGGTTCAAGGTTTTCATGATATAATCAGTTCATGGAGATGGGGTCTTATGGCACCCTTCCCAGACCTAATGGACAAACCTGGACCTTACATGAAAAGTGCAGCTGTATGTGGGCATTAAATTGCATGTTTCCAGTTAGTTATGTAGAGAAGTGTCATGTAACTAAGGAATATGCTGTCAGAGGAATGAAAGAATTAAGTTTTTAATGCTACACTCTTTTTGTACACGATTTGCAATATAATATACTTGATTCATAATAAAAACATGAAAAGAAACACTTGTAGTATAACTATAGTATACTGCTAAATACTTTGAAAAATATTTCCAAGTCCTATGACTTAACAGCAATCAGCATGTGAAATGCTTTTAGATATTCTCTTTTAAAATTAGAAATGAAAATAAATGAGAATAAAATACTTTCAGTTTAATTACACATTTTTTGCCAAGAATGAGGAAAATAATATAAAATTTAAGAGACAGAATTTTGGACAAGGAAGTCAGCATTTCCAAGCTTCTTAAAATCTTGGATATGAAATCACTCAACTCAGTGACTTTTACC